>VZQC01012059.1:1880679-1930781 GCA_009823505.1 Rhizomys pruinosus | reverse complement strand
CTTGAGGTTTTTAGTTGTTCTGTGTTATCTTCCAGGTCTGATATTCTTTGTTCTGCTTCCTCCATTCTGCTTCTGAGGCTTTTTCCATTCCTTTCCTCTTGATTGGATGAGTGTTTGATTTCCTTTTTCATTTCCTCTTCTGATTTCTTCAGTATTTCTACTTCTTTTTGGAGCTTCTCAATCTCTTCCTGTAGCTCTTTGCTTCAATGGCTGGTTTCCTTATCTTTTTCAGCATGGGATCTTTTCAGTGTTTCCAGTTCCTTCTGGAGTTTGTCATTCTCTCTCTCTAGGTCCTTCTTGAGTTCTTTATTCTCTTTTCTTAGTTCTTTGATTTGCTCTTTATAATCTTGTAGTTCTTTAAATATATTCCCAATCGTGTTTCTGATATCTGTGTCCTGGGCCATCCCCAGGGGGATCCCACTGTAGGAATCTTCCATAGGGTTGGTAGAGCTTGATGCAGGATTATCCTACCCCTTTCCCATGCTGTCTCTTCTTTGTGTTCCTGGCATATGGGCTTCTCCTTGCCTGTATTCCAATTTAAGTCCTAAATGCCTCTTCACTGTGTTGAAGGCTTGCTTTACTTGCCTCCTTCAGATTCCTTCGTAATCCCAGTTGGCGGGGGTGGGGGGCTCCAGCCCTGCGCTTGACTCAGCTAGTCTTGGGAGATCTCAGATCCATCTGTCCAATTTTAAGGCAACTTCTGGAGAAGGATGTATGTGAGGCTCTGTTTTCTCCTGCAAAGAAAAGGGGGGGGGGTTATATGACATGGCTGACCCTGGAGGACATTATACTGAGGGACCTGAGCTGTCAGGAAGAGAAAGTATCATGGCAAATATTAGACTCCTTTTCAAGCCATAGTTTAAATAATAGAAGCATGGAGATGCATTATTCAATTCAGCCCATCTAGATCCTGCTTTATTTTTTTATTTTTATTTTTTTGTCTTTTCAAGACAGGGTCTCCCTGTAGCCCCAGCTGTCCTGGAACTCACTCTGTAGACCAGGCTGACCCTGAACTCACAAAGATTCGCCTGCCTCTGCCTCCCGAGTGCTAGGATTAAAGACGTGTGCCACCACACCCAGCTGACCCTTCTTTATTAAAAGTGGAAACCACCTCAGGATTTTGAGTCTGATCCTCACTGCCTTCTGCTTCTTCTTCAAGGCATGGGAATGTAGCAATGTTTCATTTGTTAGGAATATTAATTCCTAAAAGATCAAGCATCCCCACGACCCTTATCCAGGCACCGGAACCAGGGTGTGGTTAGATTGTAATGTCTGGGTCCAGTGTCTGGGTTTAATGCTCATCTCTATCCAACAAAATGAGGTCTCCATTTCTTGATTTGCTATTTTTTCACCATCTAGCCAGCTTTTCTTGGGAACAGCTTCAGGCCTTGCTGCTGGAGACACACAGTGAGGTGCCTGGGTCCCAGAGGTGGGAAGGGATGTAGAGTCTGCCATCAACTCCATTCCTGGGTGTGGACGTTCTGATACTCTGTTCTGGGAAGATGAACCATATTTGGTAGATGAAGTGTGGCGAGGGGCGAATATGTTTCTGCAGGTGCCTGTATCTGGTCAGTGTGGGGACACATATGGATTGGAAGTTGCTACTTCAGTTGCAACTCATGTTTTGTTCTGGGGAACCGTGAGGTTGACAAGCTCGGAGGGTCCCGGTGCTCCTCATCTCAGTAGGAAGTGGATCTGGGAGGGCACACAGAGTGGCTCCCAGTAACACCCAGGATGACATACGCTGAAGTGACGCATGCTGAAGTCGGTACCACATGTTTAGAATAAGACCCTGCTAATTCCTTGAGAGAATGAGGACTAAGGAGCCAGGAGAGCCTGGGGCATGGTCTCAGGTGGAACTGGCATCTGGTCAAGTAGAAGAATCACTTGATTGAGGGGAAAAAAAAAACCCCACCAACAACACATGACTAACAAAAGGCAGACAGACCCTTCCCCCATGCCTCTGTCAGGTTGCAGCTCCTGCATACCTGGAGAAGGACAAACATCTCAGGAATGGACTGACCAATAAATTCTGCTCTACTTGCCAAGTACGTAGCTACCGAGCCATTCATTGCACAGGTAGAATAGGAAACTTGCATTTTCCATAGAGGAGGCTTCGGTGTGTTTTTGCTGCTTGTATCATAAAAACCTCAAGCACTTCACCTTTTCAAACCTTATAGAATAACAATATTTATACTCTACACGGCCCTCACCTTCCCAGTGCACAAAGGTCAACTCTTGAAGTCTAACAGCCCAGAACAGCTCTGGAAGAAATCCCTATTCAGACAGCGGTCTCCGCCACTCAGAGCACAAAGGTTGTAAATGTTTATACTCTTCTATCAGACCAAAGGCTCTTGTAGAGCTGATGTTTATTTTTCTGGCTCAGAGAGCAGAGCCACCATTATAATAAAATAGGTAATATAATAAAAATACTTCATAAATCAGAAGCTCTGTCCAGTTTAGCCCATGCTCTGTCGGCTCTGAGGTAAACATGCAGAAACCCTTGCTGACTTCACTTCCTCCTCAGCTGCTGTGAGACTCCCGCCTTGCTTTGTTTTCCTTCATCATCCTGGACGATCCTGCCCTAGGTCAGCCCACTGCGATCGTGGGAGAACCTTGTTCTGTTCTGCAGTGTGGTGTGGAAGACTGTTTATCTTCTTTCTTCTGATGGGTGGAGGGGACAGGACTATGTATCAGATGGTGCCACTGGTACATCAAAGATGCATCCATCACCCTGTTCAGGAAGGGCTTTATCTCACAGTAGCACTTTGCTTAGTAAAATTGGTCTTCTTGCCTCCATAAACACTGTCTTTGGAAGTGGCACATTTGCCGGGCATAGTGGTGCATGCCTTTAACCCTGCACCTCAGATGTAGAGGTAGGTGGGTCTCTGGGAGGTTGAGGCCAGCCTGGTCTATGTAGTGAGTTCCAAAACCACTGTGACTTCAGCAAGAGTCTGTCTCAAAACAAAACAAAACAGTGGCACATTGCATGATGGACAGTGTCCTCAGAAAGGAAACGCCTTAAATGGCAGCTTTTGGTGCCATGATTTCTTTTTGCTTGAGGACAGTGACACTTGGGAACCCAAGAAGTGGAGACTCTGGATTCTGTGCACAGACAACCTGGCTGGGAGCTCCCTTTGCCATAATCTGTCGTATTCCTTAGGTGCCCGTCACTGTGTTATAGCTTGGATCATAACTGTACCTCGACAGGCCAATATACTAAAGGCTTGGACACCATTTTATGCTGCTACTACTGGGAAGGAAGTAGAACTTTGAAGAGGAGAGGTTTGCTCACAAACCCCTGGAACTCCAGCTCCAGGGGATTCTGACGCCTTTAAATCCCATGGGCATCTGGACACATACCCATACAGAGACATGTACATATAATTGAAGGTAATTTTGAAATCTTTAAAAATATTAAGGCAGGAGCTGGAGAGATGGCTCAGTGGTTAAGAGCAGTGGCTGCTCTTGAAGAGAAGACCCAGGTTCAAATCCCAGCATCCACATACCAGCTAACAACTGTCTATAGCTCCAGTTCCAGGGGATCCTATGCTCTCTTCTGATGTCTAAAGGCATTGCACAACATGGGTGCACTTGCACAATGTAGGCAATGCACTCATACACATAAAATAAAAATAAGTATTTGAAAAAAATAATAAGGTGAAGGTAAATTGGATGATAATATTATATCCACTTTCTAGTTAGGTTACCATGTATGGCATCTTGCAACAAGTGGATGGGACATTATAAAGTGCTATAAAGGCGATGAGGGTGTATCTTGTACTATTTAGTGGACAGTTAACTATCTGTTGGCCCTTTGCCTTGAAAAATATATTCCTAGTGAGTAGTCAAGATATTCTAGTGGAACATTTATTTCCTGTGATGAAATTTTCCTCCCTTTAGGGCCATACCTCAGGTACTTTGCCACAGAGAAGGAAAGCTGACTAATACACATTGGCTGTAGTTCTGTTGTTTGGGTTGAAATAAAATAAGTGGATTCTTTTTGAATTGTGACTGTTTTTCAAAAATCCAGACGTCTAGACCATTTTTCAAGTCTTCCCTTTTCCATGATAATCACATTTTCAGGTATTTTCATAAGCTCCTATATTTTTCCTTCTTGATTTTTAGAATAGATATCTCTTATTAACAGTCTTTAAAGGATCTAAGATAGCTTTAGAAAATGCAATTGACTGAGAAAGAGATGAAAAGCATGTTTGGCAGAATGCATGAGCTCTTGCGGAGTGGGGGAGTGGGCGGGAACACGGGTCTAGATTTGTTAAAAAAATAAAAATAAATTTATGTGAAAAAAACCCAAACAAACAAAAACAAACAAACAAAAAAACCCCAAATATACCATGGGGTTAATTATAAAAAAAATGCAATCCAGATATACGTGAAAACATTAATTGACAAGATAGGCACAGGTCTGTTATGAGCAGAAAACTAGACACTTAGTTATCTTTCTGGTAAACCACTTTCCAGAAGGTCCTATTGCTTTGCTCTGGGCAGGTTATACCTTAGGCTGAGTTTTCTGGAGACAAATGGAAAGATGGAAACATCATCATTTGCATGTTAGAGAGTTGTTCAAGCAAACACAAGTCAGCGGCTCAAGACAAACCCGGTTCTGAGACCTAAGAGAACTTCCTCTGGGTCCTGGGAGAGAACACTGTGCTCTGTAACATTTGGTGATATCTTAAGGAAACACTGTACTTCCCAAGACTCTAGGAGCTTTCAAAGTCCATGCACTGTTGCTGATTGTATGCCTCACCGACTTGACGTTCTCTGGCAATTGACTTTTAAAAATTTTTTAGTTTATTCTTGTATGTGTATGAGTGTACTGTCTGCATGCAGGTCTGTGCACCCGTGCCGTGCAATGCCTCGGAGGTCAGAAGAGGGTCTCGGATTCCCCGGGAACTGGAGTAAAAGACGGTTCTCAGCCACCATGTGGGTGCTGGGGATCGAACCCAGGTCCTCTGCAAGAGCAGTTGGTGCTCTTAACTGCTAGGCCATCTCTCCAGCCCTGGCAATTGATTTTTAACCGAATACTTATCCTTGAAATATTTCAATGCATAGCTTTGGTGGGCCTCATCCAATCACCCGAAGGATGCATAGCACAGACAGACTGACTCTCTCAAGAGTGATAGAATTTCTTCAGTCTATTGTCCTTCAAACTGAAATGTTGTGGCTGGAGAGATGGCCTAGCAGTTAAGAGCACCGACCGCTCTTACAGAGGACTCGGGTTCGATCCCCAGCACCCACATGGCAGCTGAGAACCGTCTGAAGCTCCAATTCCAGGAGAACTCCAGTTCCAGGGGAATCCGACACCCTCTTCTGATCTCCTCGGCATTGCACGACACGGGTGCACAGACTTGCATGCAGACAGTACATTCATACACATACAGAAATAAATAAAATTAATAAAAAAAAAAACAAAAAAAACAAACTGAAATGTTGGCCATTTCTGTCTTCAGAATCCAACTGAAATATCAGGATGGCCTTCGTTGTAAGCCACTGGTCTTTGTATTCCATCCGTCAGTACTGCTGAGTCCCAGGGAGCCTGCTGAATGTGGACCTCAGGACTCGTCAGTCTCCACCATCACTGCATGAAGCAATTACTGCATAAAATCCACCCCGCCCCATTCTACTTCCATGGAGAACTCTCATCGATATGGCCTCTGACAAAACTATCATTTGTGGCCTTTTGGCCTCTATGTCCCACCATAGAAGAGTGCTTTGCCTGGCTGCTCCATCCCCCCAACCCCCTGTGGGTGGAGACTGTTTATCAATGCATCTGGTTGGAGCATACAGAGGAAGGAGTTTGAGCTTAGGTTTGCAGACATTTCTCTTTGAGATCTCTACTGAGATCATGTTTATTTGCTTTTATTTCTTCTATGCTTGCTTCTATCATCCGGGGTCCCACTGAAGCCCTGGTCTTCTTTCTGGAGGTGAATGTCACCCACACAAGTGATTGTGCTCATTCAGGCAAACGGTCACAGCAGTGTTCAATGAATTCTAACTCTGACCGCCAAGATCGCAAGATCTTTCTTCATCTCTGGTTCTCGGAATATTTTTCCCAAATTGTATATTTAGTGCATGTCAGGGATTTCCCAGGAGGAAAGGGCAGTTTCAAGGCCTGTCATAAGACCCAGGGAGAGTGACCCAGGCACAAAACATTCAGGTAGTTTGCTTAACTTCAGGCGAGGACAAAACAAAACTCTAATAGTGTCTGGGTTTGGGAAGCAGAAGGAGATTAAATTTCCAGCTCTGAGCTGGGTCATCCCAGCTCCCAACCTGCAATAACAAAGGAGTATTGGCAGTTTCTGTTTGGTTTTCATTTAGGGATGACCCAAGCTAGGAGCAGGAAGAAGGGAGAAAGGATTTACTTACTCTGAGGGAGCAGCTGGCGTGTTTGCCTCTGTCTCTGAAACCCTGCTCTGTGGAAGTCCACAGGCCCAGGGGTGCTGTGCATGCCCGCGGAGAGTGATGGCTTTTGAATCTGCACTTTCTGCCTGAAGATTGCTCGCCTGAACAAGAACATAAACGCTATTGGAAAGTTTAGGGGGGGCTACCCACCCATATCTACAATGCAGGCACCAAGCTTATACCCTGTGATCTTTGGAATCACAAACTCTTTGGCTCTGTGGAATGCTTTCCAGTCACCCCACGACTCTGCAATGAAGGAATTAGTATTAGCAATAGCATGATCAATGCCCATGTCCCAGAGGAGGTCACACAGACATGAGCAATGTAAGTTACAAGGACAATAAAGGCCTTGCCCTGCTCTGTGTCGCTCGGTATGCTCTTAGGATTGCCTCTGACTAGCTCTCACTGTCCTTCCCAATATGGCAGGCATCTAGGCCACTGCTTCTTTGGAGAAGGGATCTGCAGCTCCTTATAGCTGCACACCTGCAGGAATAGAGGAAGGAGGAGTTTCTAAGCGATGATTCAATTTCTTTCCATAGTTTCTGGTGATTGTGTTGCTGCACCTATCTCAGCTGAGTAGGCACAGGTTATTCAGCCCTAAGGCATTCAGACACTGGGCCACAGCATGCAGAAGGCCTAGGAACTTCTGAGTGTTCGATACACAGAAACATGTCTCCATCCTTGGCAAACATTCTGAGGGCCCTTCAGTCCCTGTGTCTCATTGGCATAGCCACAGTATGTGGAGAAGGCTTGGTTCCTCCTGTCCTGTCTGTAAGGCTTGATGGGGCAAAGCAGTGCTTCCCAGCGTCTCTGAAAACACACGACTTTCATCAAGTATTTTTGATACACTGACAGGGAAACCCACTGACTTTACAAGTTTATGCACATGATGGGTGTGTATTTGCTCCAAAATAGCAGACGGAGTCTCTGGGAAGAGAAGGGCCACCCGGAACTCCTCCTCCCAGGAGCGTTCCTGCTCAGCGTGGCCACTGTAGGGGACGGTCTGATCAGGGGACAGTGAATCTGGCTTCTTTCCTCCCTCTAGGACTTCCGAGCCAGTAAATACTTTGATACAATTTTAACTAGATCCTTCTGATTTACTTGCTATAGAAGAGAAGTGAAACTTTGATGTGTTTCTTTCTGAGGAAACCACTAGAATCTCCTGCGGGGGGCATCTGAAGAGAGCAGGTCACTCCTGGATGGCATTACTTTGAAGGAATGGGCATAGGGGACAGGTGATGGGAGAGGCCTCCTCTGAGTGTGGGGGGGCATCAGACTATGTGAATGTTGTCTTGGAGTGTACTGCTGAATGAGCACGAGGCCGCCTGACTACCATGCCTAAGAGACACATCCTGGAGATGAACACATCTGTAGGGCAGCATGCTGTGCTTGATGCCATCTGAGCTGGGCAGACGACACATGACAGCATGCAGTGGAGCCCAGAAGAACGGCAGAGTCACCCGATGACTGTGTTTGGGCAGTGTGGTTCTCAAACAAGTAGCCCCCCCGACCCTGGGGGACGTTTAGTAATGTCTGGAAAGGCTGTTGGCATCTAGCAGGTAGAGACCCAAAGTGCCGCTAAAATAGTTGACAGTTTTTGGATGGCTCCCACAGCAAAGAATTAGCAATGTGTCCAGTAGTCAGAAGTTAAGAAACCAGGTTACTGAGCCAGAGCCATACAGGCCTGTAACCCCATTACCTGGGAGACAGAAGCAGGAAGTTTTAGAGGTCAAGGCCAGTCTAGGTTAGACAAGAAAAACAAGGACGAAAGCAAGTAACACTAAACTCCATCAAATCAGATAAAGAAGCGCAGGTTTAAGACTGCGGTGGAGCATTTTCCATCAATACACCAAATCCATTTTCTTTTCTGTCAATTGTGCTATCCAGAGTTGAGAGGCGGACTCTCCCTATCAAGAGAAGATAATATAGGACCTAACAGAAGAGTTTTGGCAGACACCTTCTGCTTCTGGGTAAAGGCTGGAGGCCGACTCCCTGGGGGTCTGTCTGTCCTGAAGATCAGGACAGCATCAGATCATCCAGGACTGATTCATCTATGTCCTCCTATCTTTGTTGTAGGCAGCCCAACGCCTTGTCTATAGAAAATATTTAGGGGTTGTCTGCAGTCGAGGGTCACTTAAGGAGCACTTCCCACTAAAGAACAAAGCTCAAGTTTACCTTAGCTTGGCCAGATAAGTCAGGTGAATTTTCAGGAAGTGTTTTCTACTGGAAGACTTCCTAGAAGAAAAGCTATCAATGAATGACCTTTGCCTGCCTGGGGATTTCAGCAGTTCTTCATGTTTATGGCCCTGAGACCCCACTGCAAACAGAATTATTTCCCTCCTCACCCATCCCTGCCTATATACAAACCCTCGATGTATGCTTCTGTGTATTCAGTGAGTGGTTTCGGACACGTATCTCTTCCATGGCCTGAGGAATTCTGTATGGTAGTAAGAGCCCACCATTCACTTAGGTGACGACGGGGTGGCCAGGCGCGGCACAGGAGCAATGTGAAAACAGGCAGGTATTGGTGTGAGTAGAGAAACAAAAGACTGACTGTCCCCGCCAGGCCGGAAGGCAACTGGACAGGGCCGAGGAGGGATGTGCTTTAACTGGCTTCAAGACACAGGAGACGACCAGATGGAATGGCCTGCCTGGGGGAATTCTGTGTTCACCTTTCAGCCAGGAAAGAAAGCAGTGGTCTCCACACGGCTGCCAACACAGTCGGACACTTTTTCCCACGACTTTAACATTCTGGAATTAGAGAAGGAGTATGAACCACAAGATTGCACATCCCAAACCTTACTCAGGCATGCCACCATTCTGGGTTATTCTAGCTTATGCGGGGGGGGGGGGGGTCCTGGAGTACTCAGCCCACTGGGTGCTGGGCTTTGTCACACCTCTCCCATTTAGAAAGCACCCTCACCCAAATGTAACTTTTCTACTTGTCAATTAGAGTATCAAAGGCAAACTTTCTCCAAGAAATGTTTCTACGGTGCTGGGGGTGGTTTGTGGTGCGTTTGTGGTTCCTTATCACGTGGGGGCTTGGCGGCCAATGGGAACTGAGGATGCTCAGCTTAGGCCCCGTCTTTCGGGGCTCCCTTGAGACCATCCACTGTATTTGAAAACTCAGTCTGTCCGTTTGTACCACCCTCTCTATACAACAGTGTTTTCAGTGAGGAAGAGCCTAGTAGATACTAAGCTAGCCCTAAGATGATGAACAGTAGATAAACTTAGTATGTTTTCTGAAACAAATGTATCCCAGTCCAAAAAATTCATGCCTAAAGCATGAGTCACAATGAGACCCATATTATTTATTATAAAGAGATGCTGCTTAGCTGTAGTGTGCACACTTAATATGAACAAGACCATCAGCACCAAAAACAGTAACTGAATCCTTTGGAGTTCCAGCAGCATTCAGCTTTTAGCTATGTTCCCAAACACATAGAGTTCCATGGTGCCGAGGGAATATCAAAGTTCAAAGCAGCCTAAGGAATCAGGTTGGAGATAAGTGACTAGGCTCCTAAGGGAATAAGAGTATTTCCTCATTTGGGGGGATCCAAACAGAAATGTCTGTAATCTAGATATTTAACCTCATCTGGATGAATAAGTGTAAGGGTTTTAGAGAACAGCCTGGGGTAAAGTCCTCTGGGATGGAGTTGATGTGATCATTAAGGTCAGATCTACCCCCGTGGCTGGACTCCATGACAGCACATCTGCTTTTGATTGTGGCACATTCTGAGCACAGCCCTTAGGATGTGATGCCACCTGAACGAAGAAGCAGTAAGTCTGTCTGCATGTCTGAAGTTCCCACAAGGGGAGATCCCGGGAGTCTGTGGCTCCTGACTGAAACTGGAGTTTCGTATGGGACTCAGGCTTCAACTCAGGCCCCACACGTGGAGAGCTCTGCAGCCGCTACCCACCATCCCTACGAGTGAAGTGCAGCAGTCAGGGATGTGGAAGCTGGAAGTGGACCTCAAATAAATATGAGACGCCGGTCACTCAAAGAGAAGGTTCTGGAACTAGAAACAGACCCATGCTATAATCTTGCTAATACCACTCTGGCAGTCATGCTATTTCATATTGAAAATTCAGTCCCTTGTTTATAAAGTGAGGTTTGTGGAGACACTGTGTGCAGAGTGCTGAGCCCTGTGCCGGAGACCTACTGGTGGATTGTATTCAGCTGTGATTATTTTATAGTCTAACTCTGGCTTCTTCCATATGGGGAGACACCATGACCTTTAGTGCTTGCTTTTCTACAAGAAAGAAGGAAGGAAAAAAAAAAAACACGTCACCTCTGAGTATTGTTTAGAATAGAGGAAGTTTAGCTGGGGCGAGGCACTTGCTCCCTACTGGGCACAGATGTGACGGACCTGCAGCCTCCTCTAGCAAGTGCACTTGATGCTCTGCAAGAGAGAGCCACGGCCACAGTCACGTGAGCGGAGGCTGTGAAAGCTGCAAAAACATAGATGGCAGAGCAGGCGTCGGAGGAGAGCCCGACCCCAGGAGGTCTCCAAGACTGCCCGGGACACAGATTCCTTGGAACACTGCAGAGAGAGCTATATAAACAGGAGATCAAAACAGTGGCCTCGCTGGCCCTTCAGCGTGATTCATGTTTGTCCTGCCTGCGCAACAGAAGTCAGACCACCACCATCTTTTTGTAGTCTGAGTTTTATGAGGACACTGAAGAAAACTCACTGGTGTGTGTTGGGACCTGTTCAAGCTGGCTTGTCTCCTTGGTGGCTAGACCCAACTTTCAAGGGCAGACAGACCCCTGCCTTTTCAAAGCTCGGCGGGTCAACATGACTCCTACTAGAGAAAGGGATCCCTGGCAAGTTGCTCACGCTTTCATCATCTTAAGGCAGCTTGGAACCCCTCCCCCACGGCGTGGGAAGAAATGACTCCTTGTCTGAATTATGCCCGATTGGCCCCCACCACAGAGGGGCCTGTCTCTGAGCTCCACAAAGGGAAGTTGAACGAGAAAGAAAACAGCCAGGTGTGCCTGCTCCCCCTGAAATCCTAGCAAGTTTTGAGACTCTTTCTCTCACATTTGCTGCAGATCATGGCTCCAAGCGAGATCAGCCTCTTCCCCTGCTTGACACCATGCATGGCAGAGATCTCTAAAAGAACTCACAGAAGAGAAGATTTTCCTTTGCTAAATGTCGAAAACTCCTAGACTTCTTTAGGTGCTGCCAGTGTGAGACTAACTCCAGCAGATTTCCCATGGACAGATAGACACAAAAACAACAGGGACCAGTGAGATGAGTCAGCCAGTAAAGGTGCCCAGGTTCAATCCCTGAGACCCACAGGTCCCAAGGAGAGAACTGACTCTTACAAGTATGTCCTCTGACCTTTACATGTGTTCCCTAGTGCACATACACTTATAAGCAGACAGTACACACACACACACACGCACACACACACACACACACATAAATGTAAAAAAAAGACTTTAAAAGAAAAAAAAAAAAAGGAGATCGGGGGTTTCCCAAGACCACCTGAAGCACAGGGATGCTAAAAACTCCACCAGAAAACTCCTAGAAATGATTAAGAGCTTCAGTAAAGTGGCAGGATACAAAATTAACCTAGAAAAATCAGTAGCCTTTCTTTACACCAACGATAAGCAACTGAAGAAGGAATTCAAGGAGACCTTCCCACACACAATAGCCTCAAAAACAATAAAATACCTAGGAACAAACCTAACCAAAGACACCAAAGATCTCTACAACAAAATTTTTAAACCCTTGAAGAAAGAAATTGAAGAAGACATCAGAAGATGGAAAAACCTCCCATGCTCATGGATTGAGAAAATTAATATAGTAAAAATGTCCATTCTACCCAAACTCTTGTATAGATTTAATGTAATCCCAATTAAAATCCCCAAGAGTTTCTTCACAGGCTTGGAAAAAAAAGTCCTTAATTTCTTTTGGAAAAACAAAAGACCCCGAATAGCCAAAACAACCCTGAGCGAAAAGAGCTACACAGGGGGGATCTCTATACCAGACTTCAAACTATACTACATGGCTATAGTCATAAAAACAGCTTGGTACTGGCACAAAAACAGACCTGTTTACCAATGGAACAAAACTGAAGATCCAAACTTGAGCACATACAATTTCAGCCACCTCATATTTGACAAGGGGGCCAAGAAGACACAATGGAGAAAAGACAGCATCTTTAGCAAGTGGTGTTGGCAAAACTGGATCACCACTTGTAGAAGAATGAAATTAAACCCCTACCTCTCACCCTGTACAAAAGTCAACTCCAGATGGATCGAAGACCTCAGCGTGAAACCCCAAACTCTGAAGGTGATAGAAGAAAAAGTTGGCAGCAGACTACAAGACATAGGCATAGGAAAAGACTTCCTAAATCAGACAGCAGCTGTGCAAGAATTAAGGTTGACAATTGACAAATGGGACCTCATTAAACTCAAAAGCTTCTGTACATCAAAAGAAACAAGGAAGTGAAGAGAAATCCCAGAGTGGGAGGAAACCTTCACTGCAGATACATCTGACAAAGCATTCATTTCCAGAATATATAAACTACTCAAAAAACAAAGAAGAAAGAAAACAAATGACCCACTCAATAGATGGAGCAAAGAGCTGAACAGAGACTTCACAAGTGAGGAATTAGAGATGGCTGAGAAACATCTTAAGAAGTGTTCAAAGTCCCTAATAATCAAGGAAATGCAAATTAAAACCACTTTAAGATATCGTCTTACTCCAATAACACTGGCTAGAATCAAGAAAACAAATGATACCAAGTGCTGGAGAGGTTGTGGGGAAAGGGGAACACTCATCCACTGCTGGTGGGAATGTAAACTCGTACAAACACTGTGGAAGCTGTATGGAGAACCCTTGGAAAACTTGGAATGAACTTGCCACCTGACCCAGCCATACCACTCCTGGGCATGTACCCACAAGGCTCATCTTACTGCAGAGATACATGCACAGCCATGTTTATTGCAGCTCTCTTCACAATAGCAAGGAGCTGGAACCAACCCAAGTGCCCAACTGACAAGTGGATAGAGAAAATGTGGTATAGCTACACAATGGAGTTCTATGCAGTGGTGAAGAAAGATGGCATCATGAGCTTTGCAGGAAAATGGCTGGAGCTAGAAGATAGCATGCTGAGTGAAGTAACACAGTCTCAGAAAAACAAAGGATGAATGATATCCCTCATCTATGGATGCTAGCACCAATTACCTAATTGTATGGCATATGAGCAATGTCAATGTGATCTGAAAGCAACTGTGCTCTTATATTGTGAATCCCTTAAAATAGCTGGGTGTGGTGGCACACGCCTTTAATCCTAGCACTCGGGAGGCAGAGGCAGGCAGATGTTTGTGAGTTCAAGGCCAGCCTGTCTACAGAGTGAGTTCCAGGACAGCTGGGGCTACAGGGAGACCCTGTCTCAAAAAGACCAAATAATAATAATAATAATAATAATAATAATAAAAGAAAACCCCACAAAACCAAAAAAGAAAAGAAAAAAAAAGAGCTGGGTGTGGTGGCACACTTCTTCAATCCTAGCACTTAGGAGGCAGAGGCAGCTGGAGAGCTCTGAGAGATTGAGGCCAACTTTGTCTACACAGCAAGTTCCAGGCCATCTGGGGGCTACAGGGAGACCCTGTCTCAAAGGAGCTAGAGACTTGACTCAGCTGTTAAGAGTACTGGCTCCTCTTGCAGAGGACCTGGGTTCAAAACAACCCTCTATAACTCCAATTGTAGGAGATCCAACAACCTCTTCTGACTTCCATGGGCATTACATGTCACAGGTGCACTTAGATGCAGGCAAACACTTATACACATAAAATAAAAATAATAAATAAAATATTAAAAAGTCAAAACAAAACTAAACAAAAGAGAGCAAGTCAGCTAAGAGGTAATCTGGACTGGTCCGTGGCATGGGGGAAGCAGTCTGTAAGACATGACCATTTTCCTTCTGCTACAAAGATTGAAAAAAAAATCTTATTATCTCTCTTTATTTATCATTCTGATTTTTCTGGTACAGGAGCCAAATCTATCCAGGCTCATGTTATTTATTTCATTATTAAGGTATTAGTGATAAAGCCATTTGTCTAAGAGCTTTGGGCTTACTTTGTTTTTGTTGTCTGACTTCTGCACTGCAATGTTTACACAACAAAATCGATTACCAACCTTGAGCCTCAGAGGAAGCTCTCGGATGGAGTGAGCGAGCAAGCGAGCAAAAGAGAAGGCAGAGGTCAGTGCTGGGAGCACAGAGGGCAATGCTACATTGGGGCTGTGCACTGGAGATGGTGTGCAGACACATGCACGTGTGTGTGTGTGTGTGTGTGTGTGTGTGTGTACATGCAGTTCAGTGTTTGTGCAAGTGTGGTGTGTGTTGTGGGGTGTGTGTGAGATGTGTGGGGCTGAGGGGTGATGATGGTGTTACCACCCACACGTTTTCAGGATATCTTGTGAGCTTCTGCATGGGTCTTAATTTCCTTTCTGGTGCTGCGATAAAACACTTATCAAAAACAACCAAGGGGAAGAAAAAGTTTGTTTCATCTTACAGGTCACCGTCCACCATGATGAGAAGTCAGGACAGGAACTCAGGAACCAGAGGCAGAACCCAGGATGTTTCCTTCTGGCTCATTCTCCCTGTTCAGCCCAGGCTGTGCCTGGGGACGATGCCCCCTACAGTGGGCCAGAGCCCTCTTATGTCAGTTAGCACTCAAGACAGCCCCCCACAGGCATGTCCACAGGCCACTCTGATCCAGGCAACTCCTGAACTGAGGCTGTCCTCTCAGATGATGCTGGGCTGTGTAACAGAGCAGCACACGTGCAGCCTCTGGTAGATTCAGCGTCTGAGTGAGAGTGAACAGGCCCCACCTAAGTCCTTTCAGCCTCTTCTGTTTGCCTGCAGTGCCTGGTTGGAACCTCTGGGCACTAGATCACTAGCCCAGGCCTTGATACCGAAGGCTGAGCTAAAGGACTCAGCAGACTCAGCTCCATGCTGGGGTGGTTCTTGGTTGGCCCCTCTCTGCTTGGGGCCCCTTTGCCAGATCCTTCTTTCTGGCCTCAGTTTCCTCTTTTTGTAGGCACCAGTTTCTTGGGGGTGTGATTGCAGTGACCTGAATAAAATAATGGCCATGACAAGTTTTTTTTAACACTGTGGGACCTGTTTAGGGCAAAAATCATACATGCCCTGAAATCCGCCCATCTGTGAAGAAGACACACCCAAATAGAGTCTGGGGGCTGAGGTTGAAGACGCTGGGTGCACTTCCACCCCTGTCAGATATTTTCAGTCAGTGCCACCATTGTATCCTGATTTGTGCCTGAAGGATGTAAATACGGAGGGACCCCGGACCTAGGCTCCAGGCTTTCATAGCTTCCTGGAGAAAACGGACTGTCTTTTATTCCCTGAAAGCAGAAGATGTGGCTGTCACTGCGCTCGGAAGCAGTGATGGCCTGAAATGTGCTCCTCAACCTCAGTGCCGCAGAAAGTGGCCTTTTCATATATGATACAATTCAGAGGACCACACTAGGCGTGGTGGTGCACGTCTTTAATCCTAGCACTTGGGAGGCAGAGGCAGGTGGATCTTTGTTAGTTCAAGGCCAGCCTGGTCCAGGACAGCTGGGGCTATAGGGAGACCCTGTCTCGAAAAGACCCCCCCCCCAAAAAAAATTCAGAGGACCTAGGGGTGGGGAACCTGTGATCCTTATAAAAAGGAGAGATCAGGACACAAACACACCCAAAGGAGGTCCTTACGAAGACCCAGGGAGAAGGGACGGACAGAAGTTAGGGTTGGGAACATGAGAGTGTAGGCAGAGATGGAGAAGGAGGCTCAGGAGTCTGAGGGCTTGGGAAGGGGAAAACCGGATTCCAAGTTCTTGAGGTTTCCAGCATCTACTTGTCCGAAACTGGAAACCTATTACAATGTATCCATTGTTATGTTTAGAATTTAAGATGATATTTTTCCTATTTTAGTTAATGGCTTGAGAACGAGATTTTGGTTGTTGGCAATAAATTGCCTATTGGGGAATATTGGTGCAGAGGGACTCTATAATTCAGTCTTTTTATAGCATGCTTTTTTTCCCCTCTGGTCTGGAGAATTCCTTTAATCAGGTGGTGGGGGTGATTAATGACCCCATGTGCCTATGTGCACATGGGCCCACGTGTCCTTAGAATGAGGAGCCCAGGGATCCTAGCAAACAGCTCCAGTGCAGAGGAAATCCCAGCACCCCATACTCTGCCTGCCAGGAAGTGCTGCATCCAATTAAAGCCCTTCCAAGTCCCATCCCAAAGCAAATAGGGAGGAATAGATTAATTGATGGAATGTGCTCCAGGCTATATCCTCAAATGTGTTGGCCCAGCATCCTGGCTTAGAAATATATAAATGAGATGGAAGGTGCAGAATATTCTTCTTCCTCCTCTTCCCCTCCTCCTCTCATCCCCCCTCCTCCCCTCCCTCCTCCTTCTCCCCTTCTTCCTCCTTCCCTCTCTCCCTCCCTCCTCCTCCTCCTCCTCCTCTTCTTCTTCCTCCTCCTCCTCCTCCTCCTCCTCCTCCTCCCCTTCTCCTCATCTTCTTCCTCCTCCTCCTGTTCCTCTTCCATCTAAGTAAGGTACCAGACACTAAATGGCAGAGGATGGACGCTACATGCCAGTCACTTTTCATCACTGTAACAAAACACCTAAGCAAATGAACCTTTTGGAGGAAAGGTTTATTTTGGCTTATGCACCCAGGGATCTCAGTCTATGGCTGCCTGACTCAGCTAGGCCCATTTACCGAAGGTCATCACACTTGGGCTTATTGACTATTGACATACTGCCTAGAAGCCTAGAAGAAGGGGCACAGAATCACCAGGACCCTCACCTGAGCATCTAGCCACACCTCCTGGCCTGTGGTGGGCAATTTGGCTCTAATGGCATGTGGCCTCTGGGAAGGGCTAGAATGCAAGGCTGGTGAAGGCTAAGGGCAGGGGCTCCATTCATGCGGGGAAGCGTCAGCCATGCTGGGTGAAGACTCCATTCATGTGGTTGTGGGGAAGCCCTCAGCCATGCTGGGTGAAGACTCCATTCATGTTGTTGTGGGGAAGTGTCAGCCATGCTGGGTGAAGACTCCATTCATGTGGGAAGCGTTAGCCATGCTGGGTGAAGACTCCATTCATGTGGCTGTGGGAAGCCCTCAGCCATGCTGGGTGAAGATTCCATTCATGTGGCTGTGGGGAAGCGTCAGCCATGCTGGGTGAAGACTCCATTCATGTGCCTATGGGGAAGCCCTCAGCCATGCTGGGTGAAGACTCCATTCATGTTGTTGTGGGGAAGTGTCAGCCATGCTGGGTGAAGACTCCATTCATGTGGGAAGCGTTAGCCATGCTGGGTGAAGACTCCATTCATGTGGCTGTGGGAAGCCCTCAGCCATGCTGGGTGAAGATTCCATTCATGTGGCTGTGGGGAAGCGTCAGCCATGCTGGGTGAAGACTCCATTCATGTGCCTATGGGGAAGCCCTCAGCCATGCTGGGTGAAGACTCCATTCATGTGGCTGTGGGAAGCCCTCAGCCATGCTGGGTGAAGACTCCATTCATGTGGCTGTGGGGAAGCGTCAGCCATGCTGAGGAGTGAAGACTTTCTGGTGCTGAGGAGCATCCCTACTCCTGTAACTCCTCACTCATTCATTGCCCTGTAAGCCTCATAAACATTTTGGTTCCTCAGGGTGAACTTGGGTGGCATCATCCTTCACTTTGTTATTGGGACCTTGGGGAGGGGTTGGGAAGTAGTTTTAGTAACAGGAGCTGTAGTGAAGAACTTCATGGAGTTGGGGGTATGTGACAGAGATGGCTCCTCACCTCATGGTAGACAGGAAACAGTGGAAACAAGAAGGAGCCGTGGACAAGCTCTCCCCTTCAAAGGTTCTCCATCTCCAAGTAGGCTCCAAAGCCCAATATCAGTCAATATCACAACTCTGTCAAGACAGAGTTGCATTTGTGACTGTCCAGACAGGAATGAAGAAAGATTCGTGTTCCTCTCTTTGGCTATCAAACTTTTGAAACACGAATTTCCCCAGGAGTCTCAGGCTGGAATATGGAAAAGTCTGGTCCCCTGGTGCCCACAGTGGGGAAGACTTGTATCTGGGAATAGGCTAGGGCCAAGACAGTGATGATGGAGGGACCAGACCCTGACCACAGCTGCTTAGTTAAGCATGCCCCTTGCCCTCTATTTAAAACTCAGCTCAAGTCAGGACCCTGAATTTGAACTTGAAGGGTCCCTGTAGCCCATGATTCCTCTTCTCAAGGTGGTCACATCCATCAGATCTCCTTTGTCTGCTCCTCGCAATTTCCTGTCTAATTGATCTGCTTCACTGGTTAAAGCTACCAGCACCCAGACTCTGACCCTAATGACTTAGTAACAATTTTGGGAAGATCCAGTTTGAGTGAGGGGATAGTTTTCAGCTAGCATCCCTCAGGGCATAACGTGGAAGTCATGAAGTTCCTCTGACCCCACCCCATGAGGGTGCAACTCGTGGCCCAGGCACCTGACGCTAGGCGGGCAGCACTATACATGGGGTGTGATGCAGAGGTCTGGGATTGGCTATGGGAGGTGACATCGTCTTGGCTATATAAAGAATGAACTGCCTACAGTGAAGTGAATTCTCCATTGCTATCACACAGAATTCCCAGATCTGTTATTTTTGCACGTATACAGGCAGCAGCTGGACTGTCATGTGCTAGGACCTGGATGGGGGAGGGGGTCCATCAGACTACCAGCTTGCTGTGTTAATGTGGGGCTGGATGGAGGCTAATCTAGTCACCAGCTGAGGAGTGAATTGCCGCAGGTGTAGGTTGAAGATCAGCCATCAGCTGTCAGCCTGAAATTCCTATCTGGAGAGTTACCAACTCCCAGACAGGTGGGGTAGCCCAGCCAGATGGGATGGTGTTCCACCGTCCTAGGCTAAGGACCTGAGAGAGACAGCAGTCATTCAGGTTGGGCTATGAAAGTGGCCAGCTGACGTCTGCGCTGGGGGGTCAGCTCCCCAACAGTGGCTGCAGGCCACTGCTGCCCTTCCCTTAGCAGGACTGTGCTGTACCTGCTCATATCAAGAGAAGGTTTCTATAAGTCATGTCCAAAGAAAGACATGTTTGATGCCATCTGTTTATAGAAATCTGACATAGAGGAAAGACTGAGGGTCCCATGCAGCCACAGGAAACACTTTATTCCAAGACTTTTATCTTTCCAGGGTTCCCTTTTAGGGTTCTTACTTCCATTAATAAGAGAATTTAAGGGGCTGTAGAGATGGGTCAGTGGTTAAGAGAATTGGCTGTTCTTGCAGAGGACCTGGGTTTGGTTCCCAGCACCCAAACGGCAGCTAACAACCATGTGTTTATTCTAATTCCAAGGGATCCAACACCCTGTTCTGCCCCCTGCCAGCATTGCATATATGTGGTGCGCTTACATACATGCAGGCAAAACACTGATATGCATAAAATGAAATAAAATAAAAAATAGAACAAAAGAATTTTAGAATGGACTCAAATGGAAGGTTAAGGACAATTTTATTAAGAGTTAAAAAACAAAAACATAAACGAAAACCCCTCAGGGCAGGTAAGTCTGAGCAGCGGCCTGGAAGAAGAGAGTGAAGAGGAAAAAAAAAACCATGCCTCTGAAAGTTGGCACAGATGTTAGACACATGGGCAGAAAGGGAGCTTTAGAGAAAGAGTAGGAAGACCCAAAATGTCAGGAAAGCACAAAGTGCTGGGAAAAACACGTTTAGAAAAGAGAAGAAAAGGCGAGGCTCCACTTTTCTGAAAATTAAGAATTTGCATGTCTGTGGCCACAAACACTACTACACCAGGGAACAGGACTCCTGGCGGGAAGAGTTCACCCTTTGCGAAGCCCTATGGAATCCCTCTACCTATTTAGCAAGGCTGGAGGTGCACCTGTCTTCCTAGGAGTACAAAGTTTAGCCATGTGATTAGCCTGGCTCAACTGGAATGTTCTAGTTTCGCCCAGGCCTGAGATTTTGTTGTCTTGGCCAAAAGCTTTCTCTCTTTTTTTTTTTTTTTTAATTTTTATTTATTTATTTTTCTCTATGTGTATGAATGTACTGTCTGCATGCAGGTCTGTGCACCCGTGTTGTGCAATGCCGCGGAGGTCAGAAGAGGGTGTCGGATTCCCCTGGAACTGGAGTTCTCCTGGAATTGGAGTTAAGCTTTCTCTTAACTGGCCTTTATTGCTGGTGAACACTGGCTCTCCGGAGCTGTCTGGATTTATGTTGAATCATTTCAGTGGCCAGCTTTATCTTGCAGATTTCCTCTGAGCCACTGCAGGTCTGTTGAATGATTTGGGTTATTATGTCATTTGCATGATAGATCTCACCAATTTGGAAGGTCTTCTGAGCAAATTTGGAGTTCTTTTTTTTTTTTTAATGTTTTTATTTATTTATTTATTTTTTAAATTTGATTTATTTTTGTATGTGTATGAATGTACTGTCTGCATGCAGGTCTGTGCACCCGTGTTGTGCAATGACGCGGAGATCAGAAGAGGGTATCGGATTCCCCTGGAATTGGAGTTACAGACGGTTCTCAGCCGCCATGTGGGTGCCGGGGTTCGAACCCAGGTCCTCTGCAAGAGCAGTCAGTGCTCTTAACCGCTAGGCTATCTCTCCAGCCCTGGAGTTCTTTTGAAGTATCTGGGTGTGTGTTCTATGTGAGGGGACTGACAGGGATGTTTGAACTGTTCTGGTCTTTTATAGTTCTGTAAAAGCATTGGAGTTTTGTTAACTATTCGAGGCAGAGAAAGGTTGTTGAGCTCTCCCTTGTGATTTGTGTAATTATTGAAGGTATTATGTCAGTACTATGTTGGTGCCCCTTGTGGAAATTGATCTAGTCTTTTATAAACTTAACTTTACTTCTAAACAGTAATAGTAAGTTATTTCAAAACTTATCCTCTTCTTCAGTTCCTGAAAATAACTAGCAAATCTCTTCAATTTTTACTTTTTTTAAAAATTTATGATGTACTAAAAATTACTCTTCTTGGTGTGCTTAATGTAAAATGTGTGTGCCCTCTGTGTTCATCTGGAGATGACTTTGGAACTGCATTAATATATACGACCTGTTGTATACATCTGACTCTTCCTCTCTTCCTTTGAAAAAGTGATTAGCTAAGAGGGAGGAATTTAACTGTTGTGTAGGACATAGTTCATTCAGATCTAAGTGAAATGGCAACTAGTTGAATGTTAATTTTTTTTTTGGTCTTTTCAAGGCAGGGTCCCCCTAGCAGTTTCCTTCTGGGTTGTTCTTTGGGTCTTTGCTTTCAAGTGTTATCCGGAAACTGAGACTGAGAAAAAAAAAAAAAACTTATTACAGGATTTAAGACATAACTGGTTTTCTAAAACAAATATTTTGGAGAAACAATAAGCATTTAAAGTACTTAACTAAAAGTACAGTGTGTTTATGTAAAAGATATGTTGGGGGCTAGAGAGCTGGCTCAGCAGTTAAGAGCCCTGGCTATTCTTGCAGAAGACCCAGGTTCGAATCTCAGTATCCATATGTGGCTAAAAACCATCCAAAACTCCAGTTCCAGGGGATTAGCTGCTCTCTTCTCCAAGGGCATTGCATGACAAGGGTGCACTTGCATACAAGCGGGCATAACACTCAAACACATGAAAATAAATAAATAAATAAATAGTGTATATATAAATAAATGTATAAATGGTATATTCAGTTACAAAATTTTACAATGGCTATGTAGATCTTGATAAGGTTGTTCTTCTAAAACAGATTCATATTTTCTTCTAAAACAGGTTCTAGGAATTAAATTTTATCCCTCTTTTAATAGTCAAGGATAACAAAAAGTGGAGATGAAATATATTTTTGTTAAATCTTCAAAAAATCTTCTAAGCTATTTTTTTACAAGGCAAACATAAAAACGTAAATTTGAATGATTAATATTAGGACTGGCTTGTGTAGAGAGATTCATTTACAAGATTTCTGGGCTTTTGTCCACGTGAAATATGCATATATTTTGTCAGTGTTGAAATGGGCTAATTTTGTTATTGGGATAATTGTTAGTAGATAATACTTTTTATTGTAAATACTATTATGAGAGTGGATTTCTTCACTATTTTATGTGTGTGTGAGCACATGTCTGTGTGTGTGAGCACATCTCTGTGTGTGTGTGTGTGTGTGTGTGTGTGTGTGGTATATGCATGTGTGTGTGAGGATTTGCTGGACTGTGTATGAAAGTGTAGAACTCAGCTTGACTTCAGGTATCTCCAGTCACTCTCCACTTTACCTTTTGAGACAGGGTCTCTCCTTGAATTCAGAGCTCACAGGTTGGGTAGGCTCACGAATGGGCTCCAGGGATCGTTTTGTCTTTGCCCTGCAGTGCTGGGGTTCCAGACAAACCTCACCACACTTGGCTTTTTATGTGGCTTGTGAGGATCAACCTCATGTACTCAGGACTGCAGAGCAAGCCCTTTGCTCACTGAACCAGCTTCCTAGCAGCAGAGTACTTTAACATCTAATCTGGTATGTACATCCATTATAAAATTATCAAGATTTTATGCCTTATTAAGATAATTGCTGTAATCAAAGTCATATACAGGAAACCCACAGCCAATATCATCCTAAATGGGGAAATGACAGAAACATTCCCTTTAAAGGTAGGAACTCAGCAAGGTTGCCCCCTGTCACCACTCCTCTTCAATATAGTGCTTGAAACACTTGCTAGAGCAATAAGACAAGAAAAGGAAATTAAAGGAGTACCAATCAGAAAAGAAGAAATCAAACTATCCCTATTTGCTGATGATATGATTGTTTACTTAAGGGATGATAAAAACTCCACCAGAAAACTCCTAGAAACGATTAACAGCTTCAGCAAAGTGGCAGGATACAAAATTAACCTTAAAAAAAAATCAATGGCCTTTCTTTACACCAAGAACAAGCAACTGGAGAAAGAATTCAAAGAGACCTTCCCACTCACAATAGCCTCAAAAACAATAAAATACCTAGGAACAAACCTAACCAAAGACACCAAGTATCCCTACAACAAAAATTTTTAAACCTTTAAAGAAATAAATTGAAGAAGACATCAGAAGATGGAAAAACATCCCATGCTCATGGATGGGAAAATTAACATTGTAAAAATGTCATTCAACCGAAACTCTTGTATAGATTAATGCAATGCCAATCAAAATCCCCAAGAATTTCTTCACAGGCTTGGAAACAAGTCCTTAAATCATTTGAAAACAAAAGACCCGTAATAGCCAAAACAACCCTGAGCGAAAAGAGCTCAGGGGGGATCTCTATACAAGACTTCAAACTATACTACAGGGCTAGTCATAAAAACAGCCTGGTACTGGCACAAAAACAGACTGTTGACCAATGGAACAAAACTGAAGATCCAAATCTGAGCACTACAATTTCAGCCATCTATATTTACAAGGGGGCCAAGAAACACAATGGAGAAAAGACAGCATCTTCACAAGTGGTGTTGGCAAAACTGAATCATCACCTGTAGAAGATGAAATTAAACCCCCTTACCTCTCTCCCTGTAAAAAGTCAACTCCAGATGGATCAAAGACCTCATGTGAAACCCCAAACTCTGAAGGTGATAGAAGAAAAAGTTTGCTGCAGACTACAAGACATAGGCATAGGAAAAGACTTCCTAAATCAGACAGCAGGTGTGCAGGATTAAGGTTGACAATTGAAAATGGACCTCATTAAACTCAAAAGCTTCTGTACATCAAAAGAAACAATCAAGGAAGTGAAAAGAAATCCACAGAGTGGGAGGAAACCTTTACACAGATATATCTGACAAAGATTCATTTCCAGAATATATAAACTACTCAAAAAACAAAGAGAGAAAAGAAAACAAATGACCCCTCAATAGAGGGAACAAAGAACTGAACAGAGATTCACAAGTGAGGAATTAGAGATGGCTGAGAAACACCTAAGAAGTGTCAACATCACTAATTATTAAGGAAATGCAAATCAAAACCACTTTAAGATATCATCTTACTCCAATAGACTGGTAGGATCAAGAAAACAAATGATACCAAGTGCGGGAGAGGTTGTGGGAAAGGGGAACACTCATCCACTGCTGGGGGGAATGTAAACTCATACAGCCACTATGGAAAGAAGTGTGGGAGAAACTTGGAAGACTTGGAATGAACTTGCCACCTACCCAGCCATACCACTCCTGGGCATGTACCCTCAAGACTCACCCACCACAGAGATACATGCACGGCCATGTTTATTTCAGCTCTCTTCACATAGCAAGGAGCTGGAACCAACCCAAATGCCCCTCAACTGATGAGTGTATAGAGAAAAGGTGGATACATCTACACAATGGAATTCATGCAGGCAGTAAAGAAAGACACATCATGAGCTTTGCAGGAAAATGGCTGGAGCTAGGACATCATCTGAGTGAAGTAACACAGTCCAGAAAAACAAATGCCAAATGGTATCCCTCATCTATGGGATGCTAGTGCCAATTACCTAGTTGTATTTCTTGTGTATGGCCCCCTGAGCTTTTGTCCAAAGCAGTTGGGAGTGATGCATATTGGAAACAACAACAACAACAACAACAACAACAACAGCAAGAACAGAAAGGACTGAATCGAAGAACTGACTGAAACAGTGAACTTCTGCTCAAAACAGTCAACTTCCTCATGGAGAATATTGAGAAAGACTGAGAAAGAGATGAAAAGCATATTTGGCAGAATGCATGAGCTCTGGTGGGGTGGGCGAATGGGGGGGCACGGGTCTAGATTTGTTAAAAAAATAAATTTATGAAAAAAAGATAATTTCTTAGGTTTTCTACTAATTTTATCAAACTTAAGAAGGGTTTATTTTATTTTATTTTATTCTATTTGATTATCTGCCTGCATGTCTGTATATGTACAATGGCCAGGCCTGGTGCCTGTGGAGGCCAGAAGAGGGCACTAGACTAGAGTTAGAGGTAGTTGTGAGCCACCATGTGGGTTCTGGGAACTCAACCCAGGTTCTCTGCAAAGGTAACACGTACTCTTAACTGCCATCTCTTCAGCCCCTCAGGGCTTTTTTTTAAAGATAGGTTTGTGTATACGGTGTGTGTGACTTATGGGCACTGGCATATATGGTTATGTGTGCACAGAGGACAGAGGAGGACACTGGCAGCTTCCTCTGTCAGTCTCTGACAATTCCTCTGAGGCAGGGTCTCTCCCTGGACCTGGACCAAGTTCCCCTTTCTTCAGCTGGATGGCAGCCAGACCAACAGGTTTCTGCAGTATACTTGTCCCTGCCCCACACAGTGAGGATTACAAGCACAATGTCCGACCATGGCCAGGTTACTATGTGGTTGTGGTATCCAAACCCAGGGCCTCACAGTCGTGCAGCAAGTGCTCTCACCTACAGGCCACCTCTCCAGCTCTTGTCAGGTTTTAGCTCTTTAGGAAACTATCTGAACAAAGTCAAGGCTTATTTAAATTTCTATTTATGTTAAAGTCTTTTTTAATTTTTAAAAATTCTTTATTATTTTTTATGTGTATGAGTGTACTGTCTGCATGTAGGTTGGTGCACCCGTGTCATGCAATGCCGCAGAGGTCAGAAGAGGGCGTCAGATTCCCCTGGAACTGGAGTTAAAGGTGGTGCTGGGAATCGAACTCAGGTCCTCTGCAAGAGCAGTATGTGCTCTTAACTGCTGAACCATTTCTCCAGCCCTAATGTTAAAGTCTTTTAAATGTCCACTTAAAGAACTATTTTAAAATGACTTTAGCACATTTAATATGCTATGCAATTAGAAATGTCTAAAATTTATATATTATATAAAAGTTTGTGGCGTTAAAGGCATCTAAACTTAGCACAAATACAGCGATCAATAAGTGCTCTGTTTTATACAATAAGCATTGTATCTGGACTGTCATATAAATTCTCTTGACATTCTTGCTATTTTTAATCAGTGTCACTCAGATGAAAAGCCTGCCATTTAGGCAGTCCTACTGCTTTGAAACCCTGGTGCATATTTATTGCCCTGAATGAATTAGTATTCTATTATTGTAACTGTAAGATGTACTTTGCGTATCATAGAATGACTCTGTTTATGGTCATGAGCACTGTTCTCTAAATTTGAAAGATTTCTATTATTTTTATTTTTGTCATTGCTGTAGACTGAACGAATGATTTGGCTGAGATTCTAGATTTGGTTTCAAAAGGTAGAAGCTGGCTTAGTAAATAAAGGGCTTCATACAGTTCTCCTGTGTAATGATGCCAATTGTTTTTTTCTCCTTTGTATGTTAAATGGATTTATGTCCCTGTGGTATTATATAAGCCTTCTACAATGCATAAGTTTCAGCACTTTTCTAAGCTGGTGTCCTCCAAATTAGAGTTGGTGGTGGTATTAAATTTTCCCAGTTCTGTGTTATTAATTGTATCACAGCTAATCTCTTTAAGCAAAGAAAATTAAACACGCCCTTCACTGTGCCCTCTGAGCAGTGCCTCTCGGTAATTAAAAGGCATTTGACATTGGTCACCTAAGGAGTACATCTGTAAACAAGCACTTAATTTTCAATTTAGCTTTCTTTAAATATATTCTCCTGTTGGCTGTGTTTTTGCAAAGGTTTACAGCCCCCGTCTGCTAACACTCTGCAGAGTTACGATATTAGACAAAAGAACACAGGTGGTATTTTCCAGGTACTGGGACATCATTCACATGATAAACTGAATTATATTTAAAAATGAACTCCAGGCAAGCCTTGGCTAAGATCCATTCCCTTTACACTTCTTATTTTCTTAAAATTGGCAATAAAAGGTTTTATTGGCACCAATCCCCTGACATTTTCTCTTAGCCCTCCAATGTGAGAGCAGATCAGACCAACCTGGAAAGATCTTAACGGAGCAGTTAGCGACCAAAATGCCAAATGGTTAATCAGCAGTGTCTTCAGAGAATAAAGTTCAGTGAAGGGGGATGGGGGCTGAGTTATCAAAGTCAAGATAAAGTCATGCCGGGCGTGATGACACACACCTGTCTATAGTCACAGCACTTGGGAGGCTGGAGCAGGAGGATTGTAAGTTTGAGACCAGCTTGGGCATCATAGCAAGAGCCTATTTCAAAATGAATTTTTAAAATGGGGCTGGAGAGATGGCCTAGCAGTTAAGAGCGCCGACTGCTCTTGCAGAGGACCCAGGTTCGATCCCCAGCACCCACATGGCAGCCGAGAACCATCCGAAACTCCAATTCCAGGAGAACTCCAGTTCCAGGGGAATCCACACCCTCTTCTGACCTCCGCGGCATTGCACGACACGGGTGCACAAACCTGCATGCAGACAGTACATTCATACGCATACAGAAATGAATAAAATTAAAAAAAAATTAAAATGGAGTCACCCGTGTCAGCCCTTCCAAATGTAACCAAATCCAAGAGATTATGAAAAAAAATAGTTCTTAGGCATGGTTGCTTGCCACTAAATGTCTTCTAACCTCAGCTCCCACTTGGCTTGTTCATGACATTTATTTCTGATACAGGTGTATTTCACCTCAAGATTGAGGTAAAAACAACAACAACAGAATGGGGGGGGGGCTAGAGAGATGGCCCAGTGGTTAAGGACACTCACTGTTCTTGTAGACCTGTTTCAGACCCCAGCACCCATATGGTGGCTAAGAAACATCTGTAACTCCAGTTCCAGGGGATTCTATGCCCGCTTCTACCCTCTGCAAGCACTATATGACATGACACAGGTTCATGTACATACGTGTAGGCATAACACTCATGCACATTAAAAAAGTAGAGTGGGGAAATGTAGACCCATGAGATGTGTTCTAAAGGGATACTGTCTCTCTCTGGTTATCAGGCTAGTGAAGCATTGGACCCCGAGAAATTGGAGTTTCCCTAGGAGTCTCTCAAAGCTGGGGCCCAGGGCTGGACAGATTGGCTCAACGGTTAAGATTACTGGCTGCTCTTACAGAGGACCCAGGTTCGATTCCCAGCACCCACATGGCAACTCACAACTGCCTATAACTTCAGTTCTAGGTGATCTGATGCCCCCTTCTGGACTGTACCTGCATTGCATTACATGAGTGCATTAGCATACATGTAGGCAAAGCACTCATCCACATAACATGTAAATAGACATTTTAGAAGGCTGGGGTCCTGGTACCAGTTAGAGAAGGACCTTGTCTTTTTTTTTAATTTTTTAAAATTTTTATTTATTTTTGTATATGTATGAATGTACTGTCTGCATGCAGGTTTGTGCACCCGTGTCGTGCAATGCCGTGGCGGTCAGAAGAGGGTGTCGGATTCCCCTGGAACTGGAGTTCTCCTGGAATTGGAGTTTCAGACGGTTCTCGGCCGCCATGTGGGTGCTGGGGATCGAACCCGGGTCCTCTGTAAGAGCGGTCAGCGCTCTTAACCACTAGGCCATCTCTCCAGCCCGGCCCTTGTCTTTAGGAAAGAGATTTCACCCAGTTCTGACGACTTGTCAGACCATCTTCAGGTGAGACTGGAACAGAAATGATGCTAGTGGGACCAAAAATTGACTAAGAATACTTAATCATACAAACCTCTTACCCTCTAAACCTAAAGCTTCTGTCAGGTCTGGAAGATGGGCTTGGATGGTCACCGGACCTCTGCTGTCCTCTTTCCAATGTGGCCATATTGAATAAGTCTCCCTTTTCTCTACTTTTTACTATTACTTGTCTATTTAATTGTTCTGTTGAAGAAGGTGTCAGAGCATGGCTTGTTGATGCTGCCAGGACCCAGGCTCCAACCTTATCAACTCAGGTAACACTGTGTGTCACTCACACTCGGGCCATTGGCTCCAAGTTTACCTCAGTTAAATGCAGTTCAATCTTCTGGGATCCTCAGAGTTTTACTAACAGTGATTAGCAATTAACCTTGACGTTAACATGGACAGATACCAAAATCCTAGAGAAGGCTCAATTTTTACCCATTATAAACTGTACAACCACTTTGGGAAGATGGAATTATCTATAAGGTCAGATGCATTCACAGTAGGTCTCAGAAACTCCACATCTGGGTATGTCTCTAACAGAAAGGAGACAGTCAATCATGTTCACGCAACTTTATACCATACCACATGGTCAAAGTGTGATGGAAGGGAAATAAGGCTAAAGAAAATTCGAAGGCCCATGCAATGAGGTACAAGTCTGGCAACAGAACACAAGCCGTTGTCTCCTGCATCACCCTAGAGAGATCTCAGAGACATTAATGTGTGTGGTGTGTGCAACACCCAGGTGTTTGTTCTGCCTCTGTGATGCTGAGAAATGACAAACTGTGTGTGGAGTTGGAAACCTGGTTACTTATAGGAAGGTACAAGGGAGGCCCCTAGTCCTGCTGTTCAGAGCCAGGCTTGGTGTATGGAGGCTGGGCTGGCACCTGTCTGTGATGAGCTGAGAATACTTAACTACTTAGTTTTTTTGTCAGCTTCACACAAACTATAGTCACCCGGGAAGAAGGAACCACAACTGAGGAACTGTCTCCCTCAGACTGGCCCGTGGGTATATCTGTGAGGCTTTTTCTTAATTGTTAACTGATATATGAGCGTCAATCTCACTTTGGGCAGTGCCATCCCTGGGCAGGTGGGGCAACGATGCATTAGAAAAGTAGCTGAGTAAGCCAAGCCAGCAAGCTAGCAAGCAGCATGACTCCCTGGTCTGCGTTTCCGTTCCTGCCTCTAATTTCCTGCCTTGAGGTCCTGCCTTGGCTTCCCTTAATAATGGACTGGAGCCTGTGTGCCAGCCCCCCCCCCCCCCAGTCACTTTTGGTCAGTCTTATATCACAGCAGATGCTTGACCAGTGAGCTCCACCAGTCTGTGTGGGCTTTTGGCTCGTCTGGAGATTGTTTTCATTTTGGCTGAAGAATAAACAGGGAAGAGTGGGCTACAGGCTTCCTATAACCCAGCAGGCGCCCCTGCTCTGCCCACACGGTGCCTGCAGGATTCCAGAAACCAGAGCGAGCGGGCGGGACCTTCGATGGAGTCCTGAGGGCCTGGGGTGGATGTGACAGCTACAAATTGTGCCCTGTGCTGTTGACTTAAATATAAGCAGCCAAGATCCTCGGGGAAGCAGCCCTTCCTCTTGATGGGGAATGCGGGGAAGGGGAGATCACAGCGGCTCAAAGCGTGGCCCCTGCTTCGTGTTTGAGGTCCCTGACAGTCCTCCATGCTGCTATTTCCTACCTAACGGAAAGGATAAAGCTCTGAGGACAGCGCTGCACCCCACTTTCTTCTTCTTTCATGAATGTCGGAAAGACAAAAACCCTTAACACCCATGTGCCCATGAGGGCTTTGCCCTGAGAAATACACTTCTCATTTTCTGTGAAAAGCTTTTATAAAAATGGCATTTCTTTGGGACCATTGGTTTAGGAGCATCATTATGAAGTTCAAATGGAATCTCCAGTTTTCACAGCTGTATCTGTGCTGAATTTAAAAAGAACAGAAAAACAAAGAGAACAGGGGGCGGGGAGGAGTTCTGGCTTTTTTGCAGCAGAGCAGGGGCACAGGGAAGAGACCCCGTGCTTGTTCCACGGCCCCATCGCTTCCAGATCCGACCCTTAATTAATCATGGCTGGAATCCTGCACTTTGACTCTCCGGCTGGTGTTTTTATTTTCTTGTTCTAATGCCCACATGAGCATCCTCTGGCAATAAAACATTCAGGGAGAAGTTATAAAAACATGTCATCCCGCTTACAACATATGGCTAATTGATTTTTGAGAATCGCTTAATTGTGTGACTTTAGTTAACTAAACAACAATGCCTGTTTTCGCACCCCCAATATTAGCTCATACTATTTCATGACCTGCCCCGCTGAGACACACTCCATATTTCTGACCATAAATCTGGCCTCTGCCTAGGCTTGCGTATTTGTTCCAGCTTTGTTGTGATGGTTTTACGGCATTGGTTGCCTTTTTAAAGAAATTTATAGTGGGCAATAAACAGAGAAAGGTTGAAGGGTAGAAAGTGGGGTTTTCTTGGCCACTTTTTTTGTGAGCGGAATTTTTAATTTCTTCCTTAAATAATAAAAGGTAGTTTTCTTCCCTGCGTGGCACTATGAGGGGCTCTGTAGGTTCCACTTAGACGGAATGTGAGGGAAACATGAGCCATGGCCTTTTGGTAACAGAAGTTTCCAAAGACTGCTGAGTTAGATTAATTGCCCAGAGTTACAGAGGATTTTAACGTGGAAAAGTGGAGGTGTGGGCGTGTGTGTTGGAAGGAGAGGCGATTCCTGCTCAAGGCATTTGAGAGCCTCGGAGAGGGGGAAATGGGCTTCGTGCATATTAGCAGAACAAAGACTGGGATATTGCTTCAGATTATTGTCTGAGACATAAACCTGAGAGGAAGGAAAAGAAGGCCACACTCCAGCTTTACTACTTCTCTGGAGTTGCTGACAGACCTGTGACGTCTCCCGTGATTATTCTATCCTATCAGTTCGTAAAACCCCACAAGAAGCCTGGTGTGTTGGTGCACACCTTTAATCCCAGCACTTGGGAGGCAGAGGCAGGTGGATCTTTGTGAGTTCAAGGCCAGCTTGGTCTACAGAGCGAGTTCCAGGACAGCTGGAGCTACACGGAGACCCTGTCTCAAAAGACAAAAAAAAAAAAAAAAAAAATACCCACAGAAATGGATGTAAGAGTGGAACTCCAGTCCCACAAAGTTTGCTTGTGTCCATGGACTTCTTTTATTATTCTGATCACGTGTGTGTGTGTGTGTGTGTGTGTGTGTGTGTGTGTGTTCAGGCGTATGTTTCTGTTCCTGTGTGTGGGCACACAGGCATATACAAGTGCCTGTGTGTGCAAACAAGGACACTCTTGGCTGTCTGTCCTCTTCAGACACTGCTTATCTTGTTCTCTGAGACAGGGTCTTTCTCTCAGAACTTGGGTTCATCAGTGAGGCTTAGGCTGGCTGCTCAGCATGCTCCAAAGATCTGCCTGCCTCTGTGTCCTCAGCACTGGGCTTAAATGCATACTTCAATGCTCACAGGGGCTCTGGGGGTCAAACTCAGGTCCTCATGCTTCCGTGGTAAGCACTTCACCAATTGAGCTACCACATTGGCCCCCCGACACCACTGACATTTAATTGTCTTGCACATTATCAAAGATTCCCAGAGTCATCTTCTTTGGTAGCAGCTGAAACTGACCCTCCCACTTGTCAAGATGCTTGCTGTGTTTGGGATACGGTTTGTCAACTCTCCATTGTATAAGGAGTTTAATCCCTAAAGCCTATGTTAAGGGTGCTTAGGTTGGACATGTAATCCAACTATTAGGTTTAGAGATAGAGCCTTTGGGAAATAACTGGATTTGATGAGGTCATTAGGACAGAGCCCATGTTCTTGAATCCTGGTAGTTTTATAGGGTAAAGACATACATGTTCCCTCTTTCTGGCCGTGTGACGCCATGCACTACATCAGCTCTCTGACAGAAAGCAGGCCGTAACTGGAACTGAGCCGAGCCAACACCATGTCTTTTTCTTTATCAAGTCAGTCTGCTTCAGGTATTTCATTATATCAATCAGTTGCAAATATAGCAATGTTCTGGGTGCGTTATGAATTCCTTAAAGTCTCATCAGAACCCTAAAACACAGATGCTATAATTACTCATAGACCAAACTGATCTTGTTAAATCCTTATATTGTATCCACATGTACAATGGATGTGACTTCCTCCTTTCCATTAAAATGGTAGATTAAATGGTTTAACATTTCCATTCAGAACTGGATCTGTGTCTCTGGGATAAACTTATGTGACATATTTTCTTTCGATTATATCTGAATCTTCTTTGCTATTATTTTGTTGGGGGTTTTACAATAACAAAAGAAGAAAACGAGTATTTGGAATAGGAACCTTTACCTTACCCTGAGAAAGCCAGGATTTCTTGAAGTTTCTAGCTGTTTGGACTTTTCCAGGCCAGGTCCCACAGAGGACCCCCACTGTGTCATTGTACCAACGTGGCCAGCCCCACATGGAGGAAGAAACCACAGAGAAAACACGCAGAGTGTACAACCCAGGCCACTCTCATGTGGGCCATTCCATTCTTGAAAAAACAAACAGAAAAGTCCAAGGCCTTGTGTGCTTCTGGCAGGGAGGGCTCAGCTAGGACACCCATGCTGGGTGCCAGGCATTGTCCACAGAAAAACCAAACAAGCCCTTCTCATAGCCTTTGAATATTAAGATAAAAATTTGCAGCAGTTTTCATTCATCAGGGACAGTGTACTTTGTAGTCACGTGACCCTTGCCCTGTCTCAACAGCCTTGCTGTGACCACCACTGTGAGGGTCAAGTGTGCCTCAAGGGACCCTGGGCAGAGGACCAAGCAGAACTTCATTCTTCTGGCTAGGCATAATTTCTTCCAAACCATGAAGGGTGGTGCTTTAGAAAGTGATTATGTTAGAATAACGGACTTAAGGTGGACCTGTCTGTTAGAAAGTGATTATGTTGGGGCTGGAGAGATGGCCTAGCGGTTAGGAGTGCCAACTGCTCTTACAGAGGACCCGGGTTCGATCCCCAGCACCCACATGGCGGCCGAGAACCGTCTGAAACTCCAATTCCAGGAGAACTCCAGTTCCAGGGGAATCCGAGACTGTCTTCTGACCTCCGCGGCATTGCACGACATGGGTGCACAAACTTGCATGTAGACAGTACATTCATACACACACAGAAATAAATAAAATTAATAAAAAAAAAGTGATTATGTTAGAGTATCGGACCTAAGGTGGACCTGTCTGGAGCCAACCGGAACATTCTGGAATGGACTCTGGATTATCTTTGCTTTACACATGTTCCCCCGCTGCGAAATCCAGCTGACTTGCAGGGACCTTACACACTGGACTGTGACTGGTCAGTGCCTGCCTTCTGGATTTCATCCTTGTTGGCCTCCCGTGAGCTTTAGGATTTTATGTCAAAGCCTGCATGGTATCTCTGCACTCTCAGTAGGCAGATCCATGGGCCCTCCACACGGACACCAGCTCTCTCTTAGGGAGTGCTGTTCCCTTTACTGCTTCGCAAGCCATGAGGCCTCAGCACATCAGAGTGAGACCTTGCCTGTCTCCATGGTATTTGCACCAGCTGAAGCATAATTTGTCTTTTACAAGTGACATCATGTGGCTCAGGAAAATCAAGCAGTCAAGTTCCTGTAGCTCTTCGAAAGTAGCTCCAGGCCTACCCAGGCCATGGCTTGAGCTTCATTGTCAAGAGGAGTATATTTTAATATTTTATTTATTTCTATTTCTTGCATGTCCATGTATTGCCTGCATGTATGTAAGTGTATTGGTGTCGTGGAATTCCCGTAGAGGCCAGAAGAGGGCATCAGAAGTCAAAAGAAACCGTCAGATCCCCTGGAACTGAAGTTATAGGTGGTTGTTGCCACCGTGTGGGTGCTGGGAATGGAACCCAGGTCCTCTGAAAAAGCAGCCAGTGCTCTTAACTGCTGAGCCATCTCTCCAGTCAGTCAAGAGGATTAAGAATGTTCTAGACATTGGAAACGGGCTCTCATACTTGAATAGAAGTGTGCATAACAACATCTTCACAAGTCATAAGGGAGATGAAACCCAATGTCCACTGATGAACGAACTGATAAGCAAAATACTGTGCATCCGGATAATGCAGTGTTATTTATTCTATGAGGGAAGAGCATTGTTAAGACATGTCATGGCCTGCATGAGCCTCGAGAACACAGTGCTAAGTGAAATGAGTCAAACACGGAAGGGCAAATGTTGCAAAATTCCAGTTACAAGAAACACTTACAGAAGGGTGATCCAGAGAGAGAGAGAGAGAGAGAGAGAGAGAGAGAGAGAGAGAGAGAGAGAGGTGGTGGTTTGAGGAACTGTGAAGAGGAGAGGTAGAGTGACACTCGGTGGAGAGGGAGAGTGCCGCACATGGAAAGGTAGAGTGACACACGTGGAGAGGGAGAGTGATGCACCGTGGAGAGGTTTAGAGAGAACACACAGCACACACAGTGATTGTCACTGAGTTGTGCATTTAAAAAGAGTGAAGACGGCAAATTTTATGTATAATTTACCGTACTTTAAAACAAAGGGAATGTCCTAGTGAACTCTATTTCATAGGGAAACTGTTCCATTTGTTGGTTAAGGGCACATATCCACTCACCTCCAGAAGCCCCCATCATCTGACCTAATTTGTATGATGCATGGAATGTGGTGTTAAGGGGTCACTCATCCAACTGGTCCTAACTCTGTCCCAGACAGTCTGTGGTGCCCTGCCTGGGTAGCAAACTCAAGCCTCGATTGAATGGGGTTGGGATTTTTCTCCCTCCCCCCGAGCCTGGAGGTCCCAGCAGCAGCCGGGAATTTTGCAAGCTGAGCTCTGAGGCAGTGCACTTGGCTTTTCAAGCTAGCCGTGTCACCTCACTCACGCTCCTTTTTCTGCAGCCTTCCAGTACCCAGGGATAGGGAAGCCTCCCTACCTATTCATGTGAAGGTCTTTATGGTGCTTTGCCAGGAAGGCAGAAGATGGGATGCACACAGCACCTTGGGCCCCGAGGCTCTGTCAGGTCTGTGTAGAAGACAAAGCTGAGATGTGATCAGGCACAGTCAGCCTGCACCAGAACTGGCCCAGTCCGGAGCTCCCGATGGCTTCTCCTGAGGTCAGGTGTGCCTCCAGGTCCTTGCAGAACTGGCTGTATGAAAAGAGCTAGCTATGTGCAACGACGTGGGCCCAAGTTGAAGCTCTCATTTCCTAGCACAGCCAGGCCATGTTTGGTTTTGTTTGCCCTTTTATTTTTATTTCATACAAAGTTTCTTCAACCAGGAGCACACAGAGCTCAGAATCAGGTACCTAGGCCTTTCATTGCACTTCTCAGGCAAAATCCAAAAATTAATGTGTAAATGCAGGTTCATTTCTGAGTTTTCAATTCTGTTATTGATGCATACGACCCCCTCTTGATGGATGTCACAGAGAACTGATTACTGTGACCATCTTTAAAGAAGTAAACATTTGGGGCTGGAGAGATGGCCTAGTGGTTAAGAGCACCGACCGCTCTTGCAGAGGACCCGGGTTCGATCCCCAGCACCCACATGGCGGCTGAGAACCGTCTGTAACTCCAATTCCAGGAGAATTCCAGTTCCAGGGGAATCCGACACCCTCTTCTGACCTCTGCAGCATTGCACGACACGGGTGCACAAACCTACACGCAGACAGTACATTCATACACATAAAAAATAAATAAATAAAATTTAAAAATATTTTCAAAAAGTAGACATTTATCTTTCTCATTTTTCTTTATCAGATGCGTTTTAGCTGTAGATATAGATTGCTGTATAAATTATTGTACAGACTTAGCTATATCTGTGTGTGTATATCTACTAAAATATCTTGCTGCTAAGGGTAGAGAGATAGCTCAATGATTAAGAACACTGGCTTCTTTTACAGAAGACCTGGGTTCAATTCTCAGAAACTACATGGCAGCTGACAACTGTCTGTAAGTCCAGTTCTGGGGGGCCCAAAGCCCTCTTTTGGCCTCTGTTGGCTTTGCACAACACAGGTCCACTTACGTATACAGTCAGGTAAAATCATCATGTACATAAAATAAAATGGTGCCTCTATATCATTCCCTGGCCCCTGCCAAGGCTCAGGGAACATTGAGGAAGAGGGGGTAGAAAGAATGTGAAAGCCAGAGAGATCAGGGTTGGGGGGTGCCGCGAAACGCTGACTGTAGGACGTGACGTGGCCATTGCATTCATTAACTCACTGCACCTATGGTTACCTGGACGAGATCAAGTCAGTCAAAGTTACAGCATGGATGGGGGAGAGCTCACAGAGACCACCCATGACTGAGGAACTGCTGGTAGTTCTTGGCGTCTGGAGGAGAGTGTATACTACGGCGGTCCCACACCTGAGCACATACAGGCACTACTACCTGAACGGGTGGGGTATAAAAAAGGAAATGAACTTGAGAGGGGGATGTGTTGAGGGGTTTGAGGGATATTTGGGAGAGAATTGAGGGATAGATACAGTCATATATGTTGTATGCATGTATGAAACTCTCAAAGGCTAAAAAATGATAGATCATTTAAAATTTTCGTTTAAGGACTCAGCAGTTAAAAGCACTGTTTGCTCTCACAGAGGACCCGGATTTGGTTCCCAGTACCCACATCGCAGCTAACAACCTTCTGTAATTCCAGTTCCAGGGAAACCTGACACCTTCTTCTGCCGTCCATGGGCATTGCACCTCACAGCTGCACACACGCAGGGAGAACACTCATATACAAAAATAAAAATAAGTAAGTACCTTCTTTATTTAATTTTATTTATTTCTGTATGTGTATGAATGTACTGTCTGCATGCAGGTTTGTGCACCCGTGTCGTGCAATGCCGCGGAGGTCAGAAGAGGGTGTCGGATTCCCCTGGAACTGGAGTTCTCCTGGAATTGGAGTTTCAGACGGTTTTCGGCCGCCATGTGGGTGCTGGGGATCGAACCCGGGTCCTCTGTAAGAGCGGTCGGCGCTCTTAACCGCTAGGCCATCTCTCCAGCCCAGTAAGTACCTTCTTTAAAAAATTGATTTTAGTGTGCTTGCTTGTAGTAGATAGAAGCCCAGTTGCTGTCTCTTGTACATCAGTCTGTTTTTCATTATCGGAGTGAAATCCTTGAGACAGGAGGTTGTTTGGGCCCCGGTTTCTGATACAGGGGTGTCATCTGATGGTAGTGTTCATGCTGGCTGGGTCCTGAGCTGGCACAGTGTCATCTGACACGGGGCAGTAAGCATAACTTCATGGCTGTGATCCGGCTCCCTCTTCCAGTGATGAGGGCCCGCCCTTGGGCCCCAAACGACTCTCACGGTGACACAGCCATGTTTCTCTGTGGCATTTGCAGTATATTACCTCTCTGTTGTTCATGTTGGGGAACTTCTACCTCTGTCTTCAAGCCAGCTGGGATTTCCTTATTGTTTCCATTCTTCTATCTATTTGTTAATTTTTTAAAAATATTTTAGCCGGGCGTGGTGGTGCATGCCTTTAATCCTAGCACTCGGGAGGCAGAGGCAGGCGGATCTTTGTGAGTTCAAGGCCAGCCTGGTCTACAGAGTGAGTTCCAGGACAGCTGGGACTACAGGGAGACCCTCTCTTGGAAAAGACCAAAAAAAAAAATTTTTATTGAAGTTTTGCACATTTCATACATCACTTCTCAGTTCAATCCAGACTCATTTCCCCCTCTATGCCCCTGCCCCACCCCTCCCAAGTTCATGCAGTCTGCCATACATGTCCTGTATCCCCTTCTGAGTCTTTTCAAAGTTTTTCAGAGCAGAGGATTATTTTGGGGTCGGGCGGGGGGAAGAACTCTACTGCTTCAGTCAGTTCCCTGTCCCAGTTCTTTTGTTGTTGTTGTTCCCTCCAATCTATGTTGTTTCAACATATGCATTTACATATGTCACACATGTACTAAAATCATGTCATACGTAGGTACTTGGTGCTAGCATCCACAGATGAGGGATAGCATTTGTCGTTTGCTTTTCTGGGACTATGTTACTTCACTTAGCATAATATCTTCTAGTTCATCCATTTACCTGCAAAGTTCCTGATGCCGTCTTTCTTTACAGCTGCATAGAACTCCATTGTGTAGACGTACCACATTTTCTCTATCCACTCATTGGTTGAGGGGCACTTGGGTTGCTTCCAGATTTTCCCTATTGTGAGAGAGCTTGTGCTCCAGGTGGTCCGGCAGAAGCCCCTGATCTCTATGCACTCTGTTCATTAAATTTTATAATTTTAGTTATTTCATTTCTTAGTTCTACATTTTTTATTTGGATATTTTTTCTATTGTCTCTTCTGGATGAGATTTTTTGTATTTCNCTTTTTGAGACAGGGTCTCCCTGTAGCCCCAGCTGTCCTGGAACTCACTTTGTAGACCAGGCTGGCCTTAAACTCACAAAGATCCGCCTGCCTCTACCTCCCAAGTGCTAGAATTAAAGGCGTGCTGTTATCAGCTTTTTAATGGCCACTTGAAGTGTTTTGTAGGATGGTCTCATTCCTGTCAGTTCTGACGGCTCTGCCGTCGCACCCCGGCTTCTGCTCATTACTCTCACTCCTCTGGCATCCCTTTTGGTTACTGAGACTGTGAGGGACTTTTTAATTGCATTCCGGGCATTCTGTGTATGTTTCAACTAGAGGTTTTACTTAAATTATGTTTCAGGTAGGCTTCCTTTCATGTCTGTACAACGATTGGGGTAGGATGTCCTTACTGCCGGTCAGGGATGGATGCGCAGGTTCTGCACTGCCTCTCTCTGTGCGCCTGAGCTGGGAGGGATCCTAGTTGCAGCTGGGCAGGAAAGACCAGGGCCCCCACGACCAGCAGGGTGAACTCCCTGGCCCTGCACCCAGCATCATTAACACCTGCCCTGGCAAGGGTGTCGTGGGCTGCACTTGGGCTTGGCTGCCTCTGCCTTCGGGTGAAGTAGAGTAGTTTTGTTTGTTTTTAGGTTTCTTCTTTTCTGCTTTTATGGGTGAGGAAACAGGTTTGGGGGCTTTTTTGGTCTTCTCCAGAGTGCTTGCTTTTAATCCTCTTTCCCTCACCCTAGGGAACACACACAAGGCCTTATACATGCTAGTGTGCTCTGTAATTCATTCCCCAGCAGCTCGCACTTTTTTGCATTGATTTATTTCAATTTTCTGTGGATGCATGTTTTGCCTGCATGCATGTGACTGCACCTGTGTTTTGCAATGTCTACAGAGGTTGGAAGAGGGCATGGGAATCTGTGGAACTAGAGTTAGGGATGGTTGCCAGCTACCATGTGGGTGCTGGGATCTATCCTGCGTCCTCTTCAAGAACAGCCAATACTCTTTTTTTTTTTTATTAATTTTATTTATTTCTGTATGTGTATGAATGTACTGTCTGCATGCAAGTCTGTGCACCCGTGTCATGCAATGCCGCGGAGGTCAGAAGAGGGTCTCGGATTCCCCTGGAACTGGAGTTCTCCTGGAATTGGAGTTTCAGACGGCTCTCGGCCACCATGTGGGTGCTGGGGATCGAACCTGGGTTCTCTGTAAGAGCGGTCGGCGCTCTTAACTGCTAGGCCATCTCTCCAGCCCTAGCCAATGCTCTTAACCATTGAGCCATCTCTCCAGCCCCTACGTTTTAAAATGCTGCTCTCTTTTTGAGACATAGCCATGTATTCCAGGCTGGCCTTGAACAAATGGCCATTGTCCATCTCTTGAGTCCCAAATGCTGAGATTACAGGTGTGTGCCAACCATGCCCTGTAATTTGGACTTTAAAAAAATAATGGTGCTGGGGATAGAACCTAGGTCCTCACTGGTGCTAGGAAAGTGCTCTCCCATTGAGCCACACACCCAGGCTGAGTGTGCTAGCTTTTCAGTACCTGATCTGGGGTGTGTGAGGCAAGCAAGCCAGGAGACCCCCTTGCTGTGCCATTCATGCCTTGAGTCCAAGGTCCCCGGCTGATCTCCATTTGTTTCTCCAGTTTTCTATTTGCTTCATGTAACATTCCAAGGGTCTTGGTAGTATTTGGCAGCAGGAATAGGGACCTGTACATGTGCGGCATCCCCTGGGAAAGTGAAATCTTATAGGGAATTTGGAGCTGCCGGATGTAATTTTCATATTGTAGTAACTTGGATTCTTGAGTAAATGAAGACAAACTCCATGACTGACTGTAGCCTTGGGTTTCTGCAAGTGTCAGTGTATGGGGCTTGTGGTGGTTTGAATGAGTGTCCCCCATAGGCTCTAGGTATTCAGACGTTTGTCTCCAGTTGGTGGTGCTGTTTTTGGAGGTCTTGGGGTGTGTGGCCGTGCTGGAGGAAGTGTGTCACTGGGGACAGGCTTAGTGAGTTTTAACAGACCTCGTGGTCTACAGTCGCTCTCTCTGCTTCCTGTGCTCATTGTGAGATGTGACCCTCGGTTTGCTGCTCCAGTCTCCAGCCACCATGCCTCCCGCCACAATGGACTCTAATTCCCTGGAACCATCAATCGTAAGCTCAAATAAACTCTTCCTTTTATAAGTTCCTTGGTCATGGTGCTTTATCACAGCAACAGAAAAGTGACTAATACAGGGCTGTTCTGTCTCTCACCCATTCATTCATTCACTCCACTAATGCCTGGACACCTGCCCCATTGTGCCTGGCACTACTTAAGCATTCAGTGTAAAGAACTGAATGAGGAAGTTGAAGTTCTGGTTCCGGAGAACTCATATTCTGTGCAGCTGATAGGCTGTTAACAATCCACGACACATGCACAGAATGTATCTTTTATTAAATTGGTTCAATACCAATAGCAAGATACAGATGGGGGAAATGAAACATTGAGTTGCTGCATAGCGTGCTGTTTCTGGGTAAGGAGCCAAGGTGGGCTTCATGCAGATAGCTGGACAGAGGATGTACAGGAAGCTGCCACTCAGGTAGAAGGACCAGATTGTTCAGAGGCCTGAGGCAGGCGCTCCCTTGGCAAGCGCAATGGTAGGGCAGGAGGGGAGCCTCCCCTTCACTGAGCACCTGGCTGCTGGGGAAGCCCCATTAGGAATGGAGTCTGGGACAGTCCCCAGGGAGGCTTCCAACCTGCCATGAGCAGGTGTATCTGGAGCTCAGGATGGGGAGCGTCAGCCTGAGAATCATTGATGCCCATTAAAACTGATGTGACCAGGAGAGTGGGTGTAGACGACATGGCTTCAGATGTGGCTCCTGGGAGAACTCCACCCTGGGGAGCGTCCCATCCCATTAGAACCGTCCCTAGGTGGATGTGGGGTGCTTTTACTCTTGTTGAGGAAGGCAGCCTGTGGGGTTTCTGATCTAGGAACAGAATCTTTTGTCTTTGCGTATGCTCCTCTTTACCTCCAAAGTGCTTCTGTGTTCAGACTCTAACATGGTGGGTTGTGGGGCCTGCAAGCCTTCCTAGGACCAGCGGGGACCCCGCAGCCCAGCACTACATTACAGGGACATGCAGGGCAGTTTGCTGAAGCATGCAGAGAAAACCCTTTTGTCCTTTTCCATACCCATGTCTTTGGTCCTTTCTAGTTCCCCCAAGTCCAAACAAGGGATGGAGAGTTCTGTGTGACAAGGAAGCCTGGTCTGAGTTTGTTTGGGAATTTTCACATTTTGAGAAACTGATCTTCTTTTCAGAAATATTTAGCATGTGCCAAGGTCACAAAAAGCCCCAGACTAGGAAAACAAGGGAAGACAGGCGATGCCGTTTGTTTCCAGGGCCACAGGGCCACGGCGTGAGCAGAGATGTGTGTAGAATTGGTTTTCATGATGACCGAGTCAGATTAGGTGAAGTCTTTCTGGGAGATTGGAACAGGCTTTAATGTGATTAATTCCCCATATTGTGGCCCATAAGATTGTTAATCACCATATCTGCAAGCCCCATGGCTAGTGCTCCTTCCATGAAGGACTTTTGATAAATGCCCATCTTGGGACCCCAGAGCTGAGGAGGAGGGAGCAGAGCAGGTGTTGTCCAGGCAACTGCCAGCTGCTTGCAGGTGCATCAGGGCCTAGCTGGTGCCAGGGGACCTGGTCGTCCCACAGACCCTCGAACTCACATAGACGGCAGCCATCCATCTCCCTGTGAATTGTTTGTTTCCCAACGTGGCAAATCTTCCATCATGATCTACCCTCTTCCTGCCGCCCTTCTGTGATTCCACCCCCACCCCCAGCTCCTGTGAAATGCTCAGCTGAGCAGGCCAGTTCACATAAGCTCTGTTGTCTTTGTTCTTTATCGTTATGACAGAATATGTATGTTGAGAAATTTATAAAGAGGTTTATTTGCTGCAAAATTTTGGTGACTAGAGGTTGTTAGGTCAGGGCTTGGGGCAAAAAGCCAAGATGGCATAGACTGGAAGGACCTTTCCTTCTTTCCTGGTCTGGAGCTTGTGTTTGCCTGGAAAAAAAATCACCGGATGGAGTACCAGATTCCCATGAGACCTCTGGACCTGAGACCCACCTCCAGATCTGAGCCCCTGACCTGGCTTAATTGGCCAGATTCCAACATGTCACCATCTCCCCTCCCCCCTCTAAAAGGCTCCACTATAAAAGGCTCTTCCTACCTCCCAGATGCATTGCTTTCTTATAGCCCTGGACAGCCATGGATGAGAGAGAGAGAGAGAGAGAGAGAAAGAGAGAGAGAGAGAGAGAGAGAGAGAGAGAGAGAGAGAGAGAGAGAGAACATTTCTTGGAATAAATGCCTGCCTTTATTTACTTTTAATTCAGACTGATTTGGCCTTTATCTCCGTGTTGGATACTTCTCAGAGGTTCCACACACCATTGTACTGACATTCTTTAGAGATCCTTCTTGTTCCATCCATCTCCCTGTGAATTTCATCATTTCACTTTTCCTAACCACTGAGCCATATTCCATTGTGTAAATGACCATTCTTTCGTTATTCACTCACCAGTTGATGGACATTTACCTCTGAGTTCATCCCCCAGAGTCTTACCCTTAATGAAACTGAATCTCCTCTTCCCAGCAGTCGTCAGTTGTCAGTAGTTCCTCAGATGGGATAGGGTTTCTTTGCCCCAATTTTTAATTACCTTTTTAATATCTAGTATTTTGAGTAGTGGCATGAATGTTAGAGCACCTTCCAATTGGATTTAAAGCCCATTCTGCAATAGGGAATCCATACCTTACATTGTCATCAGAGCCAAGAACCTGTAGCAAGGTAGGTCACAGGCCATAGGGGAGAAGCTATTACTATCACTCAGCTAAATAAGACATAGTATTAAGCTGACTCATAATGACATCGTTGTATTTATAGATTATTGCATCTGTGAGCTTTCAGGAGAGAAGGCTCTTCTTGTAGCTGATGGGGATTAACACAGAGATCCAGAAGTGGTCAGCATGCAGAGAATAATAGGCTGAGAGTGCCGAGCCCCAAGTAGGACATCTATATCACACCTTATACTCTTTTTTTTTATTTTATTTATTTATTTTCTATGTGTTTGAATGTACTGTCTGCATGCAGGTTTGCGCACCCGTGTTGTGCAATGCCGCGGAGGTCAGAAGAGGGTGTCGGATTCCCCTGGAGCTGGAGTTCTCCTGGAATTGGAGTTTCAGATGGTTCTCAGCCGCCATGTGGGTGCTGGGGATCGAACCCGGGTCCTCTGCAAGAGCAGTTGGTGCTCTTAACCACTAGGCTATCTCTCCAGCCCCACACCTTATACTCTTGAGGCTTAGGGATCATTGTGGAAAAGGGACAGAAAGATTGTAAGAGTCAGAAGTTGCAGATGAATACAAAGAACCTGATGTCTGGACACCACAGGGAATTGAACATATGAACTCACGGTACTTATGATAGCATGTGGAAGATCTGTGCAAACCCAAGCCAGACTGGGGCTCTGGCATGGATAGGGAGGAGGGCAGGAAGCCCTGGCCTTAGCTGAGGATCTATTGTCAACTGACAAATGGTGGGAGACGGAGTCAGTTTTCCTTGCTGTTGTGATCCTGGTAGGTTGACCATGTTCCCAGGGATAGACCCATAGTCAAGAGCACTTGGGAAATACAGATTAGATTCAATAGGCCCTTAAATGATAAAAGAGGAGATGAACTCGGGGGGGGGGATCTTAAAGTGGGAGGCAGGTAGGGTAGGCCGATGGAATTCGTAATCTGATCAAAATTCACTGTATGAAATTCTCAATTAAAAATATTTTAAATAAAAAGATCCCCCTCTTCCCCTTTGTACATCACAGCATATAGGATGGTGACAGGGTAAGATGGAAAGCTTCAGGAGCCAAGCTCAATTCTTTTATAATAACCTGCTCTCAGGGAACCAGTAAGGATCTCCTGATTTCCTCAATAATCCCTTCTGAAGGGAGTGTACCAAGGACCTAACCTTGCCTGAGACACTGCCTCTTATGGGCTCTGCCATCTCTTAATATTACCATATTGAGGGCCAAGCTCCTGACATGTCAATTTTTGGGAGACATGCTCAGACATTAGCCAAACCACAACAGCTTCCCGGTCTATAGGGCCGGATGGATGCTCGTTCAAGAGTGAGTGAGGACAGCTCTCCATGCTTTGCTTCGATTCTGCTCACTCTGCTCCCGACCTTCAGGACTCCCTGCCTCGTGGACACCAGGCTCCAATCATATAGCAAGACGTGGGCTGGAAGGGCTGTTTTTGCTATCGGCACTTCTCCAGAGAAGGCCCATCCCTGGGCATGCGCTGCAGATTCCAGAAGGTGACAGACAAGGTGGCTGACACGCAGAGTTACAGGTGGCCTTGATGTCTTTCCAGTCCACTGAAATCAAATTAAAATTTGCTTGAAATTATAGAGCACTTCATTTCTGGTAGCCCATGATGGCTCTCTCTCTCTCTCTCTCTCTCTCTCTCTCTCTCTCTCTCTCTGTGTGTGTGTGTGTGTGTGTGTGTGTGTGTCTGGGAAGAGTCCTCAGAGTCACTCATGAAACATTGCCCCACTGTAGCAGAGGAAGTTGACGGCAGAGCCCTGAACATCTGGTAACCTGTTAAGTCAAAGGTCCTAGTTCTGGCCAGTTAGAAGCCCTGTGTCTGTGGTGCGCTTGCTCTTCTTGAGCAGTGAGATGGCACAGAGGTGGATAGGGGAAAGACATTGTTTTTTGTTAGCTGGTCAAAAGTTTTTGAACATTATTTACTGACAACACTGTACTGTCATGTTTCAACAATAACATGAGACTTGTCACTTTTGCTATAATGTGAGTTTGCCATTCGGTCCCTTTTCAGATTCTCCAACTTATGCAAAGTTTTTCAGGATGATCATGGTATTTTTTTTTTTTCTTGGTCTTTTCGAGACAGGGTCTCCCTGAAGGCCCAGCTGTCCTGGAACTCACTCTGTAGACCACGGTGGCCTTGAACTCACAAAGATCTACCTGCCTCTGCCTCCCAAGTGCTAGGATTAAAGGCATGTGCCACCATGCCTGGCATCATGCTATTTCTTTTTTTTTTAATTTTTAAAATTTATTTTTTATGTGTATGAATATGCTGTCTGCATGTAGGTTTGTGCATCCGTGTCGTGCAATGCCTCAGAGGTCAGAAGAGGGTGTCAGATTCCCCTGGAACTGGAGTTAAAAACGGTTCTCAGCTGCCATGTGGGTGCTAGGGATCGAACCCAGGTCCTCTGCAAGACCAGTCGGTGCTCTTAACCGCTAGGCCATCTCTCCAGGCCACATGCTATTTCTTAAAGAAAGCAATGCTAATAAAATACTAAACACTTTCTTAACATTTTTATTGAAGTTTCGTGCATTTCATACATCATTTCTCATTCCAATCTAGACTTGTCTCTCCTTCCATGCCCCCCACCCCACCCGAGTTCATGCACCCTGCCATTCCTGCCCTATATCTTTTTCTGATTCTTTTCAAAGTTTTTCAAAGCAGAAGATTATTGTCCCTGGGGGAACTTTACTGTTTCAGTCAGTTCCCTTTCCCAGTTCCTCTGCTGTTGTAGTTCCCTCCAATCTGTATTGCTTCAACATATACTTATATGTGTATATATATATATATATATATATATTATAGGTGATATATATCACCTATACTAAAATTATGTCATCTGTACATAAACTGTCATTTCCATAGCATATTTCAGGATTCACATTTTTCCTTTTTAAATTTATATTACTCTAAAATATGCCTACATATCCTTCACCCATACACCAAGATCATAAAGTCTCAGAATAAGTGGTGGGTTAATTCTAGAGCCCGTTAAGGGATTTACATTATAAAAGCACAGTTTCTTTCATGGAAAGGGTATATAACATTGGTGCTGCTCAGTTTGCCTTACAACTAGGTACTTGGTATCCACAAATGAGGGATACCATTTGTCGTTTGCTTTTCTGGGACTGTGTTACTTCACTTAGCATAATATCTTCTAGTTCCATCCATTTACCTGCGAAGTTCCTGATGCCGTCTTTCTTTACAGCTGCATAGAACTCCATTGTGTAGATGAACCACATTTTCTCTATCCACTCATTGGTTGAGGGGCACTTGGGTTGTTTCCAGCTCTTCGCTGTTGTGAAGAGAGCTGCAATGAACATGGCTGTGCGTGTATCTCTGCTTTTTTAATTTTTTTTTAAATTTTATTTATTTCTGTATGTGTATCAATGTACTGTCTGCATGCAGGTCTGTGCACCGGTGTCGTGCAATGCCGCGGAGGTCAGAAGAGGGTGTCGGATTCCCCTGGAACTGGAGTTCTCTTTGAATTGGAGTTTCAGATGGTTCTCGGCTGCCATGTGGGTGCTGGGTGCTGGGGATCGAACCCGAGTCCTCTGTAAGAGCGGTTGGCGCTCTTAACCGCTAGGCCATCTCTCCAGCTCATATCTCTGCTTTTTTAAAAGGCTCTCAAAAAGCCTTCTCACAGGTGCACAGCCTTGCTGGGCTCCAAGCTTCACGCTTGGATGCATGGTTCTCACGCTATGCAGTCCAAAAACAAGGACCTCTACAATCGCATCCTTATCATTGGCAAAGTGGACGCAGGACTGCTTATATGCCTGGAATGCGGCAAAGACTACTGTCAAAATAACCACAAGTGCAGAGATGCAGGGCCTTGGTGCAGGACCTTCCTTATTGTGTGGGCAAAGAAAGAATGGGTGAAGGGTTCTTGCAGTGCGTCATCTGAGGCCAGGCCTTGCCCGCTCCCCTGGGCTGCCTTCACCTATAATAAGCCAAAGCTTTCTAGAAGGCTTTGCAGACAAGAGCTTAGCTGAAACTTGCTGTTTAACTGCAACATCTTTACAGTTAAGAGCTCAAAAAAGCATAGGGGTGTCTCTCTACTTTCTATGGACATTGTGCTCAGATTTTTAAAAGACTTTTTATTTTTTTATGTGTATGACTATATTGCTTGCCTCTATGTAAGTGCACTCATGTGATGCAATGCCCATGGAGGTCAGAACAGGATGTCGGATCTCCTGGACCTGGGGTTATGGACAGTTGTGCTTCCCTGTGATCTGAGCCCTGCTCCCTCTTTGACCACAGTGTTAGCTAAGGAGGAGGTTAGAGATGTGAACTTGAACTCTTAGACCAGGTCCATATATGATTCAGGCTAACTGCTTCACCTCTACCAAACAGAATGAAACTACTGCTTGATGTATAAGAACTTAGAGGAAGGGAAAGTACTGTCTTAAAGAAAAGATGTGTACAGATGTTCAGGTCCATTTATCTCTAGGACTGAGAACACAAAATGAGCAAGCAGCTGTGGTCTGAATGGTGGTCATGTGGGAGATGGACTGAATTTAAAATTCCTTGAATTTACTAAGACACTGTGTTTTACTGTTTCTCCTTATCTTAACCCCCAACCCCGAACACAGAAATGAACAATTTTCTTAAAGTTTAAATTTGTTACTATTTACTCATCTAATGCTTTAGGGAATTTGATTTATATAAATGTATTGAAACTTGCTGCATATCTCATTAATTAATTTGTGTTGAGACAGGGTCTCACTATGTACTCCTGGCTAGCCTAAAACTGGCTATGTAGACCAGGCTGGCCTCAAATTCACAGAGATCTGTCTGCCTCTGCCTCCCAAGTACTGGAATCAAAGGCCTGAACCATCAAGCCTAGCCTTATTTTATTTTTAATTACATGTATGTGTTGGGGGGGGTCTATGCACAGGAAGACAGGTGACTTTGGAGTCCCAAAGAGGGCATCAGATTACCTGGGGTTGGAGTTTGTAAGTAGTTGTAACTTGCCAGTGCAGGCGCTGGGAGTTGAACCTCAGTCCTCTGCAAGAGCAGTATACCATCTTAACCACTGAGCCAGCCACCTTCACAGCACCCATCAGTTATTCTCAAAAAACCTGTACTGTTGTTTATTATAGATTATTTCTGAATGTGAACTTTCTAATCCTTTGCATGTCTTCTTGTCAGAGCAAGAGACTGTCCATTCTATTCACTAGTTATTTGGGTACCAGATGTCATCATCTACTAGCTTTTCACTCTATCCATTCTTCTCAATGGATGCTATTAGGATTTCAGGAACTACTTTACTATAATATTTGACTTCATCTGAACCAAAATCTAGCAGTCAAGTTTAAATATATATAATTTTAAGTTATGTATATAAACTTAAAATTCTATATATTTAATATATATATATATAACATCTATATCTATATCTATCTATCTATCTATCTATCTATCTATCTATCTATCTATCTATCTATGTTGTGCTAGCCTACAGTCCAGAAATATGAGCTGACTTCTAGAGATAGCATCCTCTTTCCTTTGTCTATTAGGTAATCTGCCTATTCCACCCTTACTGTAGAATTCACTTTCTCGTCCTCATCTGCATTTTTTCTTTTGAAATATATATGAAAGTTAAACAAAACTTTGTGTTTTAAAACTTGTGAGAAATAACAATAGGAATTTCTGATGTTTTTTTCCCCCTCTAAGAAGTAGATATGTTTCTGTCCCCATTTCTTGAGAACACTTAGAAGCAATGACACATCACTTGTAATTAGCTCCCGTAGGCTCTGGTTTGTAAGTCTATGTGCTCATTTTTCAATAACAGCCCTGGACTGCTCAAAAAAGACTTCTACTGGCCTGGATGGGGTGATTTGAGCACCCCAAAAATAATTCTACCATATTGGATTAAAATCCAAGATTGAAAATTTTTTATGAGTTCCTGCCATTAGTAAAAAAGAAGTAAAACTAAGCTGGGCATGGTGGCGCACCCCTTTAATCCTAGCACTTGGGAGGCAGAGGCAGGTGGATATTTGTGAGTTCAAGGCCAGCCTGGTTTACAGAGTGAGTTCCAGGACAGCCGGGGGCTATAGGGAGACCGTTTCGAAAAAGACAAAAAAAA
>VZQC01012059.1:1841805-1880247 GCA_009823505.1 Rhizomys pruinosus | reverse complement strand
TTTTTTTTAGTTTCATTTTATAGGTTACAGTCCATCATTGAGAGAAGTCAGGACAGGAACTCAAATAGGGCACGAATGAACTTGAAATAGAATCATAAAAGAACGATGCTTACTGGCTTGTTCCCAGGCTCGTGTTCAGCTACCTTTTTAAAAAGTTTTTTAGATTTATTTATCTTGATGTGTATGAGTATTTTACCTACAAGGATTTAGTGCACCCCTGTTGTGCAGCGTTCATGGAGGCCAGAAGTGGAGGTATGCTCAGCTCTGTCTCCAACCCCTCTCAGCTGCCTTTTTTTTTTTTTAATTTTTTAAATTTAATTTTATTTATTTTTGTATGTGTATCAATGTACTGTCTGCATGCAAGTTTGTGCACCCGTGTCGTGCAATGCCGCGGAAGTCAGAAAGAGGATGTCGGATTCCCCTGGAACTGGAGTTCCCTTGGAATTGGAGTTTCAGATGGTTCTCAGCCGCCACGTGGGTGCTGGGGATCGAACCCGGGTCCTCTGTAAGAGCGGTCGGCGCTCTTAACCGCTAGGCCAGCTCTCCAGCCCCACTTGCTAGGGATGGCAGCCCTCACAGTGAGCAATCAGCAATCAAGAAAATGCATCACAGACATGCCCGCAGGCTGGTCTGATGGAGAAACTCTTGAACTGAAGTTCCCTATTATCGAGTATGTCAAGTTAACCACCAAGATTAACTACAACACTCAAAATCATTTATCGGTTCTAAAAATCACACACACACACACACACACACACACACACACACACACAGAGGCAACTAGTCCTTCATTTTCCAATGATATGATGCATTCAGTATACATGAAATTCTTTTCAAAAAACTTGTACCTATACATGGTTAAGACTCTAGATTTACCCACCAATAAACAAGTTAGGAAAGGGTTTCTTTTGGTTCACAGCTCAAGGGTACAGTCCATCCTGGTGGAGAAATGACAGAGGAAGGATTGAAGATAGCTGGTCGTGCTGTGTCCACAGACAGGAAGAAGAGAATGATGTACACACCTCCTGCACAGCTCACTTCCTCCTTTTCATGCATGCAGTTCAAGATCTAAACCACACTCCTTTTAGATGGGTCGTCCTACCTCAATTAACTTAAAGATAATCCCCTATAGGTTGTCCAGAACTTAATCAAAATAATCCCTCGTGTGTGTGTGTGTGTGTGTGTGTGTGTGTCTGGAGGCCTGTCTCCTAGGGTGATTCAAGATCCTGTTAAACATTAACCATCACAATGGAACTTAATAGCCATCTTAATGGGCATACAGATCAAGTAGAGGGAGTGAAGCTTATTTTTGTATTATCACTTATTAGTTAACTCTACGAATGCATTTTGGAAGCAACCAGAGTAATGCTCACACTGTCTCAACATTTGACGACATGAAGCGATTACTGATGAGTTTGTTAAGTGGAATAAAGATGCCGGTTTATTAAGTGTGCTTATCTATTGGATATTAGAAACGGAAGCAGTTTCTGATCAAAGATGGTATCTTGGATTGGTTTTAAATTGTTCCACTACATAATGAGAGTAATAAAAATTAAAATCTAGAAGGTGTGTGTCTCTCACTATCCAAACTGGAATGCTTCAGGCTCATGTGGGTGGCAGTTATAATTATTCAGGCATAAATGGGCACCTACAGACCCTGGTCACATGGGTGTCTGCTCAAGGCAGTGGAATGCAGGGCTCTGGTCTAGACAGGTACATTTACAGTTCTCATGGGATGGTCCAAGAGGCAACATTCATTCCCATTCATTGTCTGCAAGGTGCCCACTTGCAGCCAGATGGCACTGAGCCAAAGGAGAGTATGAGTGTGCTTTGCAGCCCTCCGAGGTTGCCTTCTTTCCCAACAATGCTTAGTTGTCTGAGTAGAGAAGCCCAATTAAGCAGGACTGTTTCCTGTTCTTCTCAAGCTAGTGGCCATCTGGTTTTGGCTAATGTGAAAGACCTAATGTCACTGGAATCCAGCGTCTTCACCACATTTCTTCCTATGAATCGATTTTCTATTTGATCAATTTTCTATTTGATCCATTTTCTGCTTGAATCGATCTTCCATTAACAAGAGTACCTACTGAGGATGGATGCTTTGTGAACCTCAAGAAGGGGGAGTAAGTGTAGCACAGTCCCCAAATGACTCCTGGAGTGAGCTGTCTGTGAAATAATCTTCTCCCTCTGAATATCGCAGCGGGCTCTCATTCAGCGACTGTGTGTATATCCCACAAGTATTTACTTTATTACACAGCGGATGCTGGGAGTAGGCTGTAGGAACAAGATAGGAGAGACACAGTCTTTGTTATCAAATGGCCCATCGTCTGCCTTCTTGCCAAGATGGCACCAAAATCGAAGAAGGAAGCTTTTGCCCCTCCCAAAGCAGAAGCCAAAGTGAAGGCATTGAAAGCCAAAGTCAATATCCTGGTCAGACCTGATGGAGAGAAGAAGGCCTAGGCTCAACTGGCTCCCGATTACAATGCTTTGGATGGGATCATCTAAGAAGTCCTGTTGGGTGATTAGAAATACAGATTCTTTTTTTTTTTCACCATAAAAAAGGCTGATAGTCAAATAGGGCAAATGGGAAGGCATGCAGCCATTTCCTGTAAGGAGGATGGACTCAGACAAATATATTATTGGTTCATCTAAGGAACAATGCTGGGTATCTATGAAAGGTTGGGCTGGAGGGTCATTCTTTTCCCTGGAGAAAGATCAGCATTGGTGGGATAATTTGGGGCAGAGAGAAAACCTAGTCAATAAATGAAGTCTGGTCATTCCAAGCAGTGAACAGTGCTGTCTAAAAGATGGAAACAGAGACAAGTTCATGCAAATGCTAGAGAGGGGGAAGCTAATCTCTCCCACTGGATATTATGGACTTCTGGCTATATTGATGTGCTAAGTGATTGCTTTACATGCTGTGGACATAGTGTCTTTCATGCTGCTGAAAACCACATATAACTCTTGTGCTACCTACAGCTTGGGGAAGAACTAGGAATGAGTCTGACCTACACAGGCAACCCTCACCTTTTGATAAGTCTAGCCATTAGGCTGCATTGTCTCTAGGGCTGTTGCTAGATGGCAAGGACATTAACACATCCTCACAGGAAATGGGCCCTTAGTAATAATACAGGAATCGTTGCTGTTGCCAATAGTGTAGATCTGGATGCTAGAAGTCATCTAAAATTATCAAGGGACTCCTTAACCAGGTCAAAGCACAGCTACCAAGTTGAGGTTTGGGATTGATGGTTGACTGTGAGTCTTCAGAGAAGATAGATGTGAAAGAGTTAATGTCACTGGGATCCATCGTTTTCCCCTCATTTCCTCCTGTGAATTGATTTTCTATTTGTTGCCCAACCTCCCATCCAGTGAATGACACTAATAGACTCTGATGATCTGTGAATGGTGGAACAAGTGTCATACAGAAGACATTTTAGCCTATGGCAATTACAAAGAAAAAATTACAATATTTGTTCCCTCATGCAACAGAGGGCTAGGAACGCAAAAGGTCACAAATGGCTGAAGCATGGGAGATTAGGAGTTTGTAGAATGTGGGTCCTTGGACAGGTCTCCTATATTAAGCTTCACTCACCTAGGGCTCAGGAACCATTGTGGAAAAGGGGGCAGAAAGAGTGTAAGAGCCAAGAAGGAGGTCCATGACCATATGGAAATAGAGTCCTGCAGGCTCCTAGGATCCTGCTCATATGAACCTACAGCAATGCTGTCAGCATTCACAAGACCCATGCACATTCGAATGGACAAAAACCCACTATAGAACTGTGGAAATGGGCGGCAGACCCCAAACTTAGCTGAAGAAACATTGGCAGCTGATTACTGCTGGGCGAGGAAGAGCTGGTCTTCTTAAGTGAGGGATTCTGGATAGGCTGACTAGACCTCAGTGGATGAACTTGCTCTGAGGAACATCTGGGCCCACTAACTTGACACAATAGGCTTAACACAAATGACAGAGTATATGAATACCAGTGGCGGGGCTGTGGGAGGGTCCCAATGGGGGAGGGGTGATTGAAGATTATTAATGAAGGTGATTGAGATTATTTGATAGAGATGTTCTGTATGAAATACGCAAAAATTCAATAAAAATTTAACAAACAAAATATATAACATTTTGCATGAATATATACCTTAAGGTCAAAGAAAAAGTGACTGAAATTAGAAAAAAACAACAACAGGCATGCTCAGATCAAAGTTCTGCTTGTTATCCAGTTGGAGATTCTAAAGAAGAGGACAGGTTCCGCCTTCTGCTCTGACCCACTTCTGTCCTCATCAGAGATAAATAGAACAGCTAAGTCACGGCTCTTTTTAGATTCATCAGAGAATTGAGGTTCCAGGCAAAATGATGCCGCCTACTTTGGGAAAGAAGTGCTTATTTACAGAGAATCACAGGGCAGAATCACCAAGGCAGAGGGGGAGCCTTGCAAAACGACAAGAGGATTTCAGTTAAAGGAGATGTGACATTCAAACTTTATTTTAGGAGTGTGTAGGGAAACTCAAAGACAATGGAGGAAACAAAATGAACTCTAAAGGCTAAGCAGGGTGGCATCTGTCTGTAATCCCAGCACTCAAGAATCAAGTAAGAGGATAGGAGGATATGGAGTTCAAAGCCAATTTTGCTGGATAGTGCGTTGGAGGACAGCCTGGGCTATTCCACTTCCCATAGAAAATAACATTGTAATACATTGACGTTAAAGCAAAGAGTATACACATGCATGATAACTCCTGACCTTATTAGATGCAAACGTTTTTACCAAGGCCTAGTAGCCCCAGTTTCTATTATTTAATATACAATAAACATTTTGATGAAGAATCACAAAAAGTATTCAACAGTAAAACAGAACACCAGGTAAAGAGAGAAGTCAAAGAACAGATCTAGATACAAGAATGATGTGAAATTTGGAATTGTCAGGGGAAAAAAAAATTAAAATAGCAATGACGTATAATATGGTAAAGAGACAAAGCGGCCACTATCAAGGACCAGCCAGATGACAAGACATAAGAACACTAGGGAAGAATTCACAGGGAATTATAGAAATAGGAAAACATTGTAAGAGAAAGAAGAAAGCCTTTAAAGGGATCTGGAGTAGACTGGTAGAGCAGAGAGAACCAGGGAGCTTTGAGAGACACCCACACAAACCTTCCAAATTGAGACCCAAAGGAGAGAATTGCGAAAAGTGCAATACAGTTGTAATGGGAATGCAAGAACCTGCGACAGAGAAAGGCACAGAGCTGTGTTTGAAGGAATAACAACTAAGCACACTCTGGAATGAATGATAGACTCTAAATTCTCCATCTAGAAAACTCAGGGAGCGCTAAATAGGACTAAAAAAAACAAACAAACAAACAAACGAAACCCTTCTGCCCCTAGACATGTCACATTCAAACCAGAAAGCCAGAGACAATGAGAAAAAATATCAAACAAAGTCCAAAGAAGACAGCTTTTGTTATTTTATTCACTGATATTTCTTCTAGAGGAGAAAGATGGTGAATGATCAGAATTCTCTTTAGAGAACATGCAAGAAGATAAGTGTGAAGCAAGCTCTTTAATGTTGAATTAAGAAAACCCTCCACCATCCTGGAATTCGCCACATAGCAAAATCATCCTTCAAAAGTAAGGAAGAAGTGAAAGACCTTTCAGGCCAAGAATAAATAAATATATAAACAAATAGATAGATAGATAGATAGATAGATAGATAGATAGAAATAGATAGATATAGACAGACAGTTTTTTTTTTAAACATTTTTTATTATTATTTATCTTTGTATGTGTATGAATGTACATCTGCATGCAGGTCTGTGCACCCGTGTCGTGCAATGCCGCGGAGGTCAGAAGAGGGTCTCAGATTCCCCTGGAACTGGAGTTCTCCTGGAATTGGAGTTACAGACGGTTCTTAGCCGCCATGTGGGTGCTGGGGATCGAACCCGGGTCCTCTGCAAGAGCGTTGGTGCTCTTAACCGCTAGGCTATCTCTCCAGTCCCAGACAGTTTGTTTTTAATACCTCTGCCTTGTATAGACTACTAAAAGAAGTCACTCGGACAGAAGAAAAAGATATGTCAGAATTTGGGATTTACATGAAGGAAGTCAAAGGGCAGAATGGAAGTATGTTCTTCTTCTTATTATGGGAGACGGTTATTTACAACAGCGACAGCAACAGCGACAGCACGCTGGGGACTCACTGCCTGGGGACAAGAGGAAGCAGAGTTCGTATAAGTGCTTTACTCATTATTATTTTTGGGGGGGTATTTTTGAGACAGGGTCTCCCTTTAGTACCAGCTGGCCTGGAACTTGCTATGTAGACCAGGCTGGCTTTGAACTCACAGGAGAGACCCACCTGCCTCTGCCTCCTGATGCTGGGATTAAAAGCGTGTATTATTCATTATTTTTAGTTTTTTCCTTTTTGTGAGGCAAGGTCTCCCTTTTAGTACCAGCTGTCCTGGAGCTTGCTCTGTAGACCAGGCTGGCCTTGAACTTACAGAGATACACCCATCTCTACCCTCCACAACAACCCTGAGCAGGTGGTGACTATCTGAAGGGCACTATTTGAAGGCAGCTCTCAGTTAGTTATAGGTCAGCCACCAAACAGTTTTTCAGAAAGAAAACTACATATTTGGTTGCTGAGAGGACATGGTATGGCTTCTGCCAGACTGCAACAAGAGAAAGCAAGAAAGAAGTAAAAACAAAGAGCAAAGCCAGCAAGTGGAAAATAGTAGCAATTATGAGTTATTATTCCAAGGACTCAACGTCAGTGATCCGAACACACCAACCATGAATGGATAAAATACAGGAACAAGAGCTGGAGAGACAGGTCAGCCATTAAGAGCACCAACTGCTCTTGCATAGGACCCAGGTTCAAATCCCATCACCTACCTGGCCGCTAACAACTATTGGTAATTCCAGTTCCAGGGGGGGTTGATGCCCTCTTCTGACTTCCATGGGCATTGCACGACACAGGTGCACTTACATACATGAAAGCAATACATTCATACACATACAAAAAAATCCAAGAACAAAATATGTGTTTTCTATAACAAACTCACTTTAAATGGAAATGCAGGTTAAGAACAAAGATAGGGCCGGGCATGGTGGTGCATGCTTCTTATCCCAGCACTTGGGAGGCAGAGGCAGGTGGATCTCTGTGAGTTCAAGGCCAGCTTGGTCTACAGAACAAGTTCCAGGACAACTGGGGCTACAGGGAGACCTTGTCTCGAAAAAATAACAATAAAAAAATAAGGATAGGGAGAAAGATAATGTCACGACAGCCTGAACACAGAGAGAGCCAGGTCAGGGGCCTGTAGAGATTGCTCAGCAGTTAGGAATGCTAGCTGCTCTTCCAGAGAAGCTGGACTTAGTTCCGAGCACCTCCATTGAGCAGTCTCCTTTAATTTTAGCTCCACGAGCTCCAACACTCTCTTCTGGCCTCTACAAGCACCTACATACATATGGCACACACAGATGCACACAGATACATAATCAATAAAAGACAGCTTTACTAAGTTCACACAAAGCTGACTTTAAAGTAAAGAAGGCAAAGTTATTTAGGATAAAGTTATCTAGGTAGGTGAGGTGTAGCTGGTGCTGACGGTGCAGCAGAGGCAGCCATGTGCCTGTATATCCCAAATCTAATTGGCTATTGGCTCTCCTGTTGGAGAAATAACCCATGGCTGATGCCACAAGCTTACATCCTCTACAGGTTAGGAGATGTTATAAGCCACAGTAATTCCCTGTCATATTTAACAGGGGGGAAAATTGTAATTCATGGATTAACATAACCAAACATGTGTCTATGCTAAAGTAACCCACCATAACTATTAGTGCTGCTTAAATACCTATATATCTAATTGCTTGTTCTTCATTAGTAGGATCGAAAGGTTATTCCTGGACAAACTGTCAGCCCATGAAAGGAAACAGCCAGAATTGACCAGAGTCCAAGTCAACAGCTCCAGAGAGAGTGGACTGTTTTACCTCTCATCCACCTGTGCCCCTTTTCTAAGCCTAGGGAACAACCTGCGGAAGAGGGGGCGTGGTAGAATGTAAGGGCTGCGATTGGGGTGAATGGTGAAACTACAGCAATGTAGTCTGGACACTCATTTGATCAACTTGATTGAACAAACAACCTGTCACCCCCCACTGGATGGTGGGGCTGTAGGTGTTTGGGCACAACAGCCTGCAGATAGGTTTTGCATGAAGGATGCTTGTACTCATGGATTATCACTTATAGCTAAAAATGAAAAAAAAAACTGAGAGAAAGATGCAGGACAGTTATGGCAGAATGCATGATCTGGGATGGGGTGGGGGTGGGGGGGAGGGAAAGGGAAATAAGCCTGAACTGAATTGGAAAAATGTATGAAATGCACAAAGCATCAATAAAAACTAATTTAAAAAAAAAAGAAAAAAAAAAGTTATCTAGGTAAAGTAAAATAAAGTTATCTAGAAGAGTCAAGTCTTCAAGGAGACCTAGGAGCGAACATATATGTACCTTGCAACATAATGGCAAAATAGGGGGAATCTAGTAGAGGGCAAAAATAAATAGATGGACCTAGAATTATAATTACAATGGGCATATCCTTCTGTCAGCATGGACAGATCCAGCAGGCAGAAAATTAGCAAGACATGGTGGAGTTGAGCAGCGCCATCAGTCAACAGGACATAATTGACATTTATGTAACATTGCATCCAGTAACAGCAGAATACACACTTTTCCCAAGGTCTCAGGCAACATTCTGCAAGATAGGCCACATTCTGGGCTATAAAACATATTGAAAAAATTTAAAAGAGTATAATTCATACAAAATATGCTTTCAGACCATAATGGAATTAACTAGAAATCAATAACAGAAAGATAGCTGGAAAATCACCAAATATTGAGAGATTAAATATATTTCTTACAAAAACCTGAGTCAGAAGAGAAATCTCCAATGAAATAAAAGTATTTTGTACTCAGTGAAAATAAAGACTTGTTTTTTCTCATAATTTGTGAAATATGACAAAAGGAGTAATTAAGAAAAATTTCTGGCACTGGGTAAATATACCAGGAAGGAAGAAATATATAAGTAAAATATACAATGAGAGAAATATAAGCCTAAATGCAGCAGAAGAAACTAATTTAAAAAACATAGGAGCAGAAAGAAGTGAAATTGAAAACATGACAGAGAGAAAACCCCAAACCCAAACTTGACACTGAAAAGATCAATAAAATTATTAATTTCTGGCCAAGTTAACCATAAAATGGAGAGAGATACGACATATTAGCACGAAAAACTAAAGGGGGTCATTACTACTGCTCCTCTGTACAACAAGAACATAAAAAGTTGAGTGTGCGGGTGCACATCTATAACCCAGCACTCCGGGGTTATCAGTTCCAGCCCCACGACGCTTGCATAATAAGATAATATTTGAACAACTCTACGCTCATAAATTTGATAACTTAGATGAAATGGACCAATTATTTTGAGGAATGTGGAAGATACAGAGTGGGGGTGGTGACTGATTGTTTAATGGGGAAATCAGCACATGTTAAGACCTCTAAGATGCAAAAACTGATATAATCCAAAGAATTTCAGCACATAATTAAGAAATTGTTGTCATTTGCAAAAAATATGTAATCATCTGTGATCGCTGTAAAGGGGGAAGAGCAGGCTCAGCCGGAGTAAACAACACTAGGAGGTCTCTGGTTACTTTTTACCAGAAAATGACTACATAAGAGGAAAAATGAGACTCCTTTGGAGTGTATGTCTTAATTTTATGATAAAAATATCTTAGGAAATTCTGGACAACTATGTAATGAACTATGGGTTTTTTTTTTCAATAGCACTTGGAAAAAGTATGTAACAGGTTTGTCAACTTTCTGCCAGTATTTTGATGAATAGCTTCATCTCAACACAGAGAAACTTGAGGAAGCTTCCACCCAAGGAGTGGAGTGAAGGTGTACATACATGTATCCATATGTTATAAGGAATATGTGTATGAATATACATACATGTGTATATAGTATTATGTATAAACTGGCCATGCACACACACACACACTCATGCCTAACACGTATCAAAATTCCATACTCCATTACCACATGAAGGAAAACAGGCCAAGACTTCAGATAAGTGACACTGTTTGGAAGAAACAGCTTATGCACAGTAGGCCATTCTTTCAAGCAGTGGTAGAGACTCCTGAAATCCAAGTCCACTGAAACTTGGGCCTCATGAAAAAAAAAACAACACTTTTTTTTTTTCCTTTTGGTCTTTTTTTTTTGAGACAGGCTCTCCCTTTAGTCCCAGCTGGCTCAGTAGACCAGGCTGGCCTTGAACTCACAGAGATCTGCCTGCCTCTGCCTCCCGAGTACTGGGACTACAGGCATGTGCCACCACACCTGGTTTTAAATAATCTTTTCTTTTCTTTTCTTTTCTTTTCTTTTCTTTTCTTTTCTTTTCTTTTCTTTTCTTTTCTTTTCTCTTCTCTTCTCTTCTCTTCTCTTCTCTTCTCTTCTCTCCTCTCCTCTCCTCTCCTCTCCTCTCCTCTCCTCTCCTCTTCTCTTCTCTTTTTTCTTTTCTTTTCTTTTTTTGGGGGGTCTTTTTGAGATAGGGTCTCCCTATAGCCCCAGATGGCCTGGAACTCACTCTGTAGACCAGGCTGCCTCTGCCTCCTGAGTACTAGGATTAAAGGCATTCTCCACCACTCCCAGCTAAATAAGCTTTTCTATGGCTACATCCCAAGCTTTTCTATGGATGGTGGCTGATTTTTGCACAGCCCATAATAAGAAGAGTGTCAAATTCGCAGCAGAAATAAAAAGAGTGCACAAAGTCATTGATGACAGTTCAAGTGAAGCAGGCCTCATGGTCTCCGCTGGCCTCCACCAATGTGGCCTGAGGAAAGTAGAAAAGTCTAGTTTTAGAGTCAAATACATCTGAACTCAGATACTAATTCCATCACTTCCTATGGATTGAGACTTGACATAACACTCTGTCTCTAACCTGTGGATTGTTTTGGGATTTTGTGGAAACTTTGGGCCACAGGGCTTAGCCGGCAAAGGTGGGCGACTGGGTGTGGGCAACCAAGGTCATGCCTGCTCTGTTTCTGATCCAAGCCCTCTGATGCTTGATCTGTCAAATGTGAGGAATTCACACTGTGAGCTTCTATCCTTATGTACTGAGCCTTTCCAGTGCCATGCCTTTGGCACCTTGATGAACTGTTAGGCCTGAGCAGTGAGCCAAAATAACCCTCTCCTCCCTTAACTTTCTTCTGTCAGGTAGTTTGTCACAGCAAAAGGACAAGGAATACGCTAAGAGGCCTTTCCAAGTTACTTGAACAAGCTTAAGTTCTGTGAAATGTGATAGTATTAATAATAATCAATCTTGAAAGCTATTGCAGAGATTACAGATAAACTGCATGAATACTCTAATAGTAGCAGCTATAGAATTATGCTTATTTAATGTTAGCCAAAATCACAACGTTGTCTGGTTAAAAAAAAAAAGCCAGTTTAGAATTCTGACAGCAATAAGCTGATTTTAATCAATATTTAGAAACTCTAAGATGGGCCAACAGAAGCAGTTTCTGGAGGATAGGGTCGAGTTACTAGGAAGGGGGCACTCCTGCCCAGTAGGATGTCTAAAGAGATGGTTAATACATAGTTTCTTCAGTGACCAATTTACTTACTACCTTGTGGAAGAACCTACTGAGAACGCAGGCAGCATGGAGGAAGGGAAGTTACAGGCAGAGGCATCAGAGAGGTCCGAGAGTGTCTTCCAACGTCCAGCCTTTCTCCTAGGTTAGTAAGACAACAAAACCGAAAAATTTCTATAAAATGCTTGTTGTTAGATATAGATATTGCAATAAACAAAATACTTGTATATGGAGATTCCACATCTGAAGATTGAACTAACAGTGGATTGAAATGGTTAGAAATTTTCTATTTTTTTCAATAACAATCATAGACATTTACCTCTGGTCATTGTTGCTAAGAAAATCCAATATAATAATTATGTGTGGGGCTGGAGAGGTGGCTCAGCAGTTAAGAGCGCCAACTGGTCTTGCAGAGAACCTGGGTTTGATTCCCAGCACCCACATGGTAGCTAAGAAACAGCTTTAACTCCAGTTCCAGGGGAATCTGACACCCTCTTCTGACCTCTGAGGCATTGCACGACACAGGCGCACCAACCTACATGCAAACAGTACACTCATACACATAAAAAATAATAAAATAAAAAACAATAATTATGTGCATAGCATTTACATTGTAATTACTCTAGTATTATAAATCCTCTAGAGATGATTTAAAGGGTTGAAGGTATGTGTGTATATTTGCAAATCTTATGTCATTTTGCATAAGGGACTTGGGCATTTGAGGATTTGGGTATCTGGGGAGATGTATCAAGGAATAAATCCCTCATGCATACTGAAGAATAACTGCTTATGAGTGTATTAGTTACTTCTCTGCTGCTGTGATAAAACATCATAACCAAGGCAACTTACAGAAGGGAGAGTTTATTTGACTTATGATTTCAGGGGGATTAGACTCTATAATGGCAAGTGTCTATAATGGTGACAGGTGGCAGAACAGAAAGCTGAATGATCACCTCTTCAAGCAGGCACAGGAAGCAGAGAGATACTGGAAGTCTCACAAGGATTAAGAACTCTTGAAGCCTGGCCTCAACTAGGCCATACCTCCTAAAGCCTCCCAAAACAGCATCACCAACTGGGGAAAAAATGTCCAAATACTTGGAGCCTATGGGGGACATTCTCCTTCAAACTATCACAATGAGCAAACCTTCTTTCACTTCAGAGAAAATGGGTGCCATTTACCAGTATTATAAGATGTACTAAAACAGATACTCCAGAAAGAATCACACAATTGCTACAGCTGAATGACACCTTATTGTTCACCTTAAAGTCTCTAAGGACCAACAAAAGAAGACCATTAGTTGTGAGATTAGGCAAAGAGAACTGCTTACAGTGTCCATGTAATGCAGACAGTGCTCAGGGATGACATTTGGTCCAGGGCTAATGTCAGGAAGGTTTCCCATGTGTGTGGTGATGGGGAGACCCCATTTGCATTACCTCTCATAGCAAAAGTAGTTAACAGGTGCAGCTAGTTTTCCATCATGGCACCTATCATGTGTAAACCCTAGGAAACATCTAGAGCAATCCACACCGATCCATAAGACACAAGGCACTTTGTGTGTTTCAATGGTCTAAAGGGACATGAAAATTCTGGGGTGATCTGACCTCATTAAAGAGAAGGATTGATCTGGTGAGTAGCAAATAAGGAGCTAGCTGTTCTAAGGAAGCAAGATGCTCTGGTATGAGGCTGTACCCCAGGATAGTACCTTTTTGTGTTCACTGTGAGTGTGTGTCCCCTGAACAGCCAAATAGTCTGGAAGAAGTACAAAGTTGGACTGTCTCAACTTGTTGATCCAACCAAAATAGGTTACAAAGAAAAGGTGATTAAAAGGTGAACAGATGTAAGACCAATGGACTAGAATATAAATCCAAGAAATAAACCTTGAAATACCTTATCCAAAAACCTTTAACAACTTTACCAAAACATTCAGAGTAGAATATAATAGTCTTTCCAACATAATTCAGTGCTGGGAAAATGGATATCTATGAACAAAAGAATGAAGTAGTTGGATTCTTGTCCTATGTCCTGTACAAAAGTGAATATAAGGGGCTGGAGAGATGGCCTAGCGGTTAAGAGCGCCAACTGCTCTGGCAGAGGACCCGGGTTCGATCCTCAGCACCCGTACGGCAGCTGACAACCGTCTTTAACTCCAATTCCAGGAGAACTCCAGTTCCAGGGGAATCCATCACCCTCTTCTGACCTCCGCGGCATTGCACGACACGGGTGCACAAACCTACATGCAGACAGTACATTCATACACATACAAAAATAAATAAAAAATTAAAAGCGAATATAAAAGAGATTGAGGTAGGTGGATCTTTGTGAGTTCAAGGCCAGCCTGATCTACATAGTGAGCTCCAGACCAGCTGGGACTAAAGGGAGACCCTGTCTCAAAAAGACCGAGAGAGAGAGAGAGAGAGAGAGAGAGAGAGAGAGAGAGAGAGAGAGATTGAAGACCAATATTAAGTGCCTTTCTTGTTGCTGTGACAAACTACCAGGCAGAGCATAACTTAGGAAGTGAAGGATTTATTTTGATCCCTGAGTTGAGGGGACACAGCCTATCTCGGTGGGGAAGGCAGGGCACCAGGGGACCTCTAAGAAGTAGCAGTGTGTGCTGGGACTGAAGCTTTCCACATCTTGCCAGAACAGGAAGCACAGTTAGGCTATAAACATCAAAACCTACTCTCCCCTGACCCAAGTCCTTCAGTGAGGCCCAGTTCCTAAGTGTTCCCCAGCCTCCCCAGCAGCCCTACCAGCCGAGGACCAAATGTTCAAACACATGAACCCTGAGGGACATTTCACATTTAAATCATAACATTCTGTTTCTAACCCCCTCAGGCTCATGGTCATCTTATAATTCAAAATGTATTCTGGACAACTTCAGAAGTCCCCAGAGTTTTGTTCAGTTTCAACACTTCAAAAGTTCAAAGACTCAAAGGCCTTTCTGAGACTCAAGACTTTCTCTTACTTGTAAGTTTACGCACCATAATAAAAGCGCATTGCACTTCCAACATACATATATTCCCTTTCCAAAAGGGTGGAACGAGGGATTTCAGTGGAAGAGTGGACCAAGGCAAGACTGAAACCCAGCAAGATGAACATCCAACTCCACAGACCCTGGAGGAACACTGCTTATTGCTTTGCTTTGGGGGCTTGCCCAGCTGCGTTCTATGCAACCCAGGACCACCTGCCCAAGAGGAACACTTCCTACAACTGCCAGGGCCTTCTTTTCGACAAGCAGCAATGAAGAAAATGCCCCCACAGACATGGCCCCAGGTCAGTCTGTTGGAAGACATCTGAAGCTGAGGGTTCTTCTTCCCAGGTGTGTCAAGCTCACAACCCACCATCACAGCCGATGTCCCAAATTCCTGGCATCTCCTTCTTCCCGAGACCTCTACTGAAATGTAGTCATCCACTTTACAGTTTCACACATGGAATACTCAAGAGCTTCATGCATGGGGTCTGACCGGGTACAGACTGCTAAACCTTAGTGGCTTTCTGGAACTGTGGCATATATACCAAGTAAACACTCATTCATGTAGCCTTGCATAATAACAAAGTTAGCACCGCATTAATAGATGACAACGCCACGTTCTGTTGCCAGCCTGAGATGTAGTCTTGCAGTCTTGGAGTAGCTGTAGTATCCTCTGAGTGTCTGCCTGACTGAACCTGGGTGAACATGTCCTTAGGGGGCTTTGCTCAAGCAGAGGGCCCTAAAGGCTTTATTCAAGAGTTTTCTTTCAAGCATAAGTTTTCAAATAAATTTGTATCATTATGCTGGAAGCTGTTAGTTGGTCTTGCCACCAAGGTACTTTTCCTGCCATCCTGGTGCCAAGTGCCAGGTTTCTCTTTAATGTCACTGTTTTTAACAATGATAACAGGTGTATAAACACCACCTTATCTACCACTTAACCCCATACACGTTCATTTTCTCATGAAAGCGTACATTTTTATATCTGTTTGCCCTCTCTGAGCATAAGTCAACAGCACTGAGCAGAAAACTTTTTATTTTTATTTTTATTTTTTGTTGTTGAGACGAGGTCTCCCTATAGCCCCAGCTGGCCTGGAACTCACTCTGTAGACCAGGCTGGCCTTGAACTCACAGAGATCTGTTTGCCTCTACCTCTCCAGTGCTAGGATTAAAGGCATGTACCACCACAGCTTAAAGGCGATTCTTAGCTACCACGTGGGTGCTGGGAATTAAACCCAGGTCCTCTGCAAGAGCAGTTGGCGCTCTTAACCGCTGAGCCATCTCTCCAGCCCCAGAAAACATTTTAAAAAATTTTTTTTCAGAAAACATTTTAAAGCCTCAGTATTTTTGCTGTTTTGAAATTCCCTCCACCAAACAACAAAGTCCCTTGCTATTGACTTAAGCTTTATCCCAAATTTCAGAGCATAGGTAGCATGTAGCCGGAGTTTTGGTCAGACTATAACGTAAATGGCTTCTAGCCCAATTCCTGACAAAGTCTTGTTGGTCTCTGAAACCCTGTGAGCATAGTCTTTACTGTCCACATCTGATCTTCCAGGTCCTCACCAGTGAGCTCTGCTTACAGCAGTAGGCTTTCTCTAGCCCATGAATCCGAACTCTTCCACAGTCCTGCAAACAGACCCCAAAGGCCCTTAGACCATGTGGCCAAAGAACTACAGCCCTGACTGCACTTCCCAGTATCAGCTTTCCTGTATAACTTATTTTTTTCCTATTGCTCTGATCAAATAGCTGAAAAAGAAGCAATTTAAGGGATGAAAGGTTTATTTCAATTTATAATTTGAAATGTTACAGTCTATTATGGCAGAGAAGTGTGGGCCAGGGAGCTCTCGCACAGGAGCTTGTGACTGGGACACCTCTCTTCCTTCCATTTTGGCAGAACAGGAAGCAGAAAGAGGACAGGTAGCAAGGCCTACCGGGAACCTCAAAGCCTGCCCTCGTGGTCCACTGCTCCAGCTATATTCCATTTCCTACATGTCCCACAGTCTCCCAAACAGCACCGGTGGCCTGAGAGCAAACCTTCAAATAGATGAGCCTGTTGTGTACACTTCACCTTCAAAGCATAACGAGACCTAGATAGAAAGCTACACACATACAACTTGAGGAAAAATAGAGAAAAAAAATTAAGACTTTGGACTCAGTAATGATTTCTTTGGCACAGGAAACAAAGATAAAAACAGGTAAGTTGAACTCCATTATAATTAAAAATATCTGCACTGAAGATACTCATCAAAGTGAAAAGTAGCCTAGTAAATGGTCGAGAAAGTATTTGTGAATCACACAGCTAATAAAGGAATCTAGAACACATAGGAATGTCTGTAGCTCAACATCAAAACAGACAAATCACTTGATTAAAATAGGAAAAGAACTTGATTCAGTATTTATATTCTCAAATAAAATGTAAAATTGCCTAAAACCTATGAGAAAACTGTTTGGCGTCACTGATTCATGAAACACAAGTGAAAACAATGAGATACTACCTCACATGCATTCAGATGCCTACTATTAAAATGAAACATTAATAAGAAAACCAGGAAATGACAGGTGTTGGCAAGGATGTGGAGTAACTATAATCCTTAAACTCCACTGTAAAATGATCCAGCAACTGTGGAAATCAAAAGTTAAAAATATTGTCAAATAATCCAGCAATGTCATTCCTGGATATAGAGCAAAGTATCAGAAAATGGATCTTGAAGAGATATTTATGCAACATGTTTACAACAGCCAAAAGGTGGAAGAAGTAGAATTTCAAAATGTGGTATATCACACCAAACAGATTCATTCTTTAAAAAGAAGTAAATTTTGGCCCATATGAGAACACGGATGTATACTGGGACATTTGCAGAACTAAGTAAGCCAATCACCAAAATAAAAATACCATGTGATCTCTCATTTGTCTGAGTTACCTAAAGGAATAAACTGCATAGAGAGTAGAATGGTTGTTTGCAGAGACTGGAGGTTGGGGAAATGAGTTGTTTAATGGGAGAGGGTTTTGTTTTGCAGGGTGAGGAATGTGGAGATCACCTCAAGAAGTGTTTACATGCAACAGTCCTGCTATGTGTAAACTGGTTACAGTGATAAGTCTGGACCTGCCTATTTTGCAATCTGTATTGTAAAAGATGGTCTCCTCCAAGTCATGCTTTAGTGAAGCCATGCCTATCATTATTTCATTGGTTAAATTTGTTTTTTTTTTTTTAATTAATTTTTATTGATGCTTTGTGCATTTCATACATTTTTTCCAATTCAGTTCAGGCTTATTTCCCTTTCCCTCCCCCCCCCCATCCCAGATCATGCATTCCGCCATAACTGACCTGCATCTTTCTCTCAGTTTTTTTTTTCATTTTTAGCTATAAGTGATAATCCATGAGTACAAGCATCCTTCATGCAAAACCTATCTGCAGGCTGTTGTGCCCAAACACCTACAGCCCCACCATCCAGTGGGGGGTGACAGGTTGTTTGTTCAATCAAGTTGATCAAATGAGTGTCCAGACTACATTGCTGTAGTTTCACCATTCACCCCAATCGCAGCCCTTACATTCTACCACGCCCCCTCTTCCGCAGGTTGTTCCCTAGGCTTAGAAAAGGGGCACAGGTGGATGAGAGGTAAAACAGTCCACTCTCTCTGGAGCTGTTGACTTGGACTCTGGTCAATTCTGGCTGTTTCCTTTCATGGGCTGACAGTCTGTCCAGGAATAACCTTTCGATCCTACTGGCCTGGCGCGTTATGGCGTCTCCCCTCATTGGTTAAATTTGTATAAAGATCTTCTAGAAGCAATGATCCAAGAAAGAAGTCTCACAATGGCATTTTGAACTTGTTTTTAAGAAACAGGTAGGAGTTATACTGTTGAAAGGCTTAGTGTGAAAATGATGTTTGTCTCTGATCCAGTAGTTCAAAACTCAGTGGTGAGTGTAGTTACTACCAGGAAAGTTGAAAGGACTCATTCCTGATGGTGCCAGTTAGTGTCACACAGATGGAAGAAAGGATCTTGTTTGAGCAGGATTAAGAAAGCAGTTATGAAGCTGGGTGTGGTGGCGCACGCCTTTAATCCTAGCACTTGGACAGCTGGGGCTACAGGGAGACCCTGTCTTTAAAAAGACCAAAAAAAAAAAAAAAAAAGAAAGAAAGCAGTTATGATATGACCATAGCCCCAGTCCACTAGGGGCCAAGGCCACAGGATTCTGAACCATCAAGCGTGGCGGCAATGCCTCGGAAAATGTCCTGACTGTTTATAGCCTCCCAAGTGACCGTGCAGTCCTCTAACAAGTCACCCAGAAAATGATTAATTTTAAGCAATATCATTTTGTAATGAAACTTCCAAGATAAATTAGCTGCAAAAATGTACATTCAGGTACTAAATGAGTTGACCTACAGAGCAGACTGTTAGACCTAACCCAATTAAATGTTGGCAGCTGGGTGATTTACAGTTCAGAGACATTCTTAGTACATTCTTTTGGACTGGAATTAGGCACAATATCCACTGCTATCTTGGAGTAACTCCAAATTTATGACTGTTAATGAGAGAATAGTTTGTTTATCTAAAGGGTTTAGGTAAAATTTTAAAAAGAAGGCAGTAAACAACACATTCCTTTTCATCACTGCATAAAACATTTTCTCATTGATAATATTCTCACAGAACACATTTGTTTCCTTGATACTGAAAGACAGCTTTATGTATAAGCCTCAGTGATTAGAGCCACATGGGAAAGACAGTATTGGTTCTCCCTGTATTTTCTATATATTTAAAGCAATTTCAGCCAATGCTCCTTACAACTACCAAGCAAAGAGCTTAGCCAGTACTACACAATAAATAAATAAATACCATAATAGCTACCAGCTAAGAATTGTTCTGTAAGAGCAATGAAGAAGAATTTTGCTAGCAGATGTGAAACAGTATGTGGATTGAAAATAGAAACATATTGATAGGATTTACTTTAGTGTGGACTTAGGTGGAAATAAACCCATCTTCATTTGAAAACAAAGTTGCCTGGATAGCCACGTAGAAAAAGGTAGATGTAGATTGGTGTCTCCTGCCAGATTTAAATAAAATGTGAGTCAAGACTTTTAAATTTTTATTTATTATTTTTATTTTATGTGCAGTAGTGTATTGTAAGTATACCCATATCATGCAATGCCAAGGAGTTCAGAAGAGTCTCTTAGGTCCCCTAGAACTGGAATTACTGTCAGTTGTTAGCCACTATGTGGGTGCTGGGAAGTGAACTCAGGTCCTCTGCAAGAGCAGCCAGTGCTCTAACTACTGAGCCATCCCTACAGTTTCATGATTCAAATTTTAAATATAAAACTCAAAAACATTACATTTTTGTATTAGCATTCCATCACTGTGACAAATTACCTGAGAAAACCAGTTTATAAAGAGGACTGGAGATAAGGACCTGGTGTGGGTTCCTAACATCTACATAATGGCTCACAATGGTCTACAACTCCAGTTCCAAGAGATCTGATGCCCGATTTTGGCCTCTGCAGGCATTGCACAAGTGTGTGCCCTTATGTATGTAAAACATTCATACATATAATCCATCCTTCAAAGACATGAGACACAGCTTTTCAACCTAGAATCAAATCTCTCCAAGAATCCTCCAAACTTTCAGTGCCAGATGGGTACTGCTGAGACATGCAGTTTGTGGACTGAGCAGCTACTGGAGTTTCAGCCTCTTCAGAGTATAGACTGCCATTGTTGGACTACCCGGGCTGTATCATGGAGACCAGTACAGGAATCAAGACAGGACGTGTGCTTACTGGACCTCATTTGGTGACCATGGGAAGGGAAAACCCCAGTGTGGAGCACAAGGGCAGAACTCATGGTGGTTTGGGCTTGACAAGGAGGGGCCTTCAAACAATTCCTCAAGGAAAACATGACATCTTTCAGCCTAATAAAAAAAAAAAGAAATCATAAGCTGAAGATGCTAAAACCCATGATGTCATAATCTTGATATATGTGTGGCATGCATATATGCATATTTTGGAGTGATGCAAATTAGAAGGAACAACAACAACAACAAAAAAAAAAGAGACTGGATCAAAGAACTCACTGAAACAGTGAACTTCTGCTTGAAACAGTAAACTTCTGCACTGAAAATTTTAAAAGAGACTGAAAAAAAGATGAAAAACATGTATGGCAGAATGCATGAGGTCTGGTGGGGTGGGGGGCAAGGAAGGGGGGGCACTGGTCTAGATTTTAATTTGGAAAAGGTTGTATGAAAAGCACAACACTTCATTAAAAATTGGCTTTGAAAAAATAAATCGTACACATAAAAATTAAGGAGATCTACTTTGCATTTATATATATATATATCTATATCTATATATCTATATATATATATTCATCTTCTCACTCCTTTCCAAAGCAAACAGAAAACCTTAAGTCTTAATATTTAAACACTTAAAATAAATCAACTTCATAAGAAATTCCTGGCTAAAAGGAAAGAAAAGAAATCAAAATTGTAGTTGAGGGAAGAACAGCACTAATTGCACTAAATGCAGGTGGGACCAGCGTTTGATGCAATGGTATTTTACAACCTTCAAAGCTTTCTCTAAGTCGAGACTGCAAATGGAAGGATCGATTCTGCCCCTCCCCCTTCCTATGCACTTCACTAATGAGCTGTCAAGGAGAACACATCCCCAAAGTGAAAGAGAGTAGAATGGTCTTAGGTAGGTCTAGGAAGGGTGTGTAGGTTTGTGTAGGTTGTATAGACTTAGGTAGGGTGTGTAGACCTGGATAGGTTGTGTAGACTTGGGCAGGGTGTGTAGATTTGTGTAGGTTGTATAGGCTTGGGTAGGGTGTGTAGATCTGGATAGGTTGGGTAGACTTGGGCAGGGTGTGTATGCTTGTGTAGGTTGTATAGGCTTGGGTAGGGTGTGTAGACCTGGATAGGTCATGTAGACTTGGGGCAGGGTGTGTAGATTTGGGGTAGATTGTATAGGCTTGTGTAGGGTGTGTAGACCTGGATAGGTTGTGTAGACTTGGGCAGGGTGTGTAGATTTGGGGTAGATTTTATAAGCTTGGGTAGGGTGTGTAGACCTGGATAGGTCGTGTAGACTTGAGCAGGGTGTGTAGATTTGTAGTTTAGGCTTGGGTATGGTGTGTAGACCTGGATAGGTTGTGTAGGACTGGGCAGGGTGTGTAAGTTTTAGGTAGGTTGTATAGGCTTGGGTAGGGTGTGTAGACTTGGATAAGGAGTGTAGGTTTGGGTGTGGTGTGTGGGTTTGGGTAGGGAGTGTACACTTGGATAGGGAGTGTAGATTTAGGTAGGGAGTATAGATTTGGGTAGGGAGTGTAGACTTGGATAGGGAGTGTAGGTTTGGATAGGGAGTGTAGGTTTGGGTAGGGAGTGTGGGTTTGGGTAGGGAGTGTGGGTTTGTGTAGGAAGTGTGGGTTTGGGCAGGGAGTGTGGGTTTGTGTAGGGAGTGTGGGTTTGTGTAGGGAGTGTGGGTTTGGGTAGGGAGTGTGGGTTTGGGTAGGGAGTGTGGGTTTGGGTAGGGAGTGTGGGTTTGGGTAGGGAGTGTGGGTTTGGGTAGGGAGTGTGGGTTTGGGTAGGGAGTGTGGGTTTGGGTAGGGAGTGTGGGTTTGGGTAGGGAGTGTGGGTTTGGGTAGGGAGTGTGGGTTTGGGTAGGGAGTGTGGGTTTGGGTAGGGAGTGTGGGTTTGGGTAGGGAGTGTGGGTTTGGGTAGGGAGTGTGGGTTTGGGTAGGGAGTGTGGGTTTGGGTAGGGAGTGTGGGTTTGGGTAGGGAGTGTGGGTTTGGGTAGGGAGTGTGGGTTTGGGTAGGGAGTGTGGGTTTGGGTAGGGAGTGTGGGTTTGGGTAGGGAGTGTGGGTTTGGGTAGGGAGTGTGGGTTTGGGTAGGGAGTGTGGGTTTGGGTAGGGAGTGTGGGTTTGGGTAGGGAGTGTGGGTTTGGGTAGGGAGTGTGGGTTTGGGTAGGGAGTGTGGGTTTGGGTAGGGAGTGTGGGTTTGGGTAGGGAGTGTGGGTTTGGGTAGGGAGTGTGGGTTTGGGTAGGGAGTGTGGGTTTGGGTAGGGAGTGTGGGTTTGGGTAGGGAGTGTGGGTTTGGGTAGGGAGTGTGGGTTTGGGTAGGGAGTGTGGGTTTGGGTAGGGAGTGTGGGTTTGGGTAGGGAGTGTGGGTTTGGGTAGGGAGTGTGGGTTTGGGTAGGGACTGTGGGTCCTGGTAGGGACTGTGGGTTTGGGTAGGGACTGTGGGTTTGGGTAGGGACTGTGGGTTTGGGTAGGGACTGTGGGTTTGGGTAGGGAGTGTGGGTTTGAGTAGGGTGTGTAGCATTGGGTAAGGAGTGTGACTTTGGGTAGGGTGTCTAGGTTTGGGTAGGGTGTCTAGGTTTGGGTAGGGTGTCTAAGTTTGGGTAGGGTGTCTAGGTTTGGGTAGGGTGTCTAAGTTTGGGTAGGGTGTGCCATTGAATGATGTGGAATTTCAGCAAATTTCCAGGTGATAAAAAAGAAAAAGTAATGAACTAAGTATTGGCAAAAGACAGGAAGCCTGAAACCAGAATCAGGAATCAGGGACCCTTGCAGATGCAAGATCTCTGATCTAAACAGCTCCCCAGTGCCCTCAATCTCTCAGCTCCTGGAGAAGTCCAGGCCAGTACCCTGACTCCTGCTCCACGGTTCATTTAGATTCCTGTCCCCTCCCATCCCACGGTGAGTTGATATCTAACTAAAACCAAAGCAAAGTCCTGAGGGTTCTTTGGAAGAACACAGGAACAGGGAGCTTGATCCAATAGCATACAGGTGTTGGTCTCCCAGATCCAAGCCATCTTCTCTTAGGGGGCCCTCTGTGCACCTTACTTCCTCTCCTGTTCCCAGATTATGTCAAGAAATGAAGAGGGGCAGTTACTAAGAGACTCGCTCCCATGAAAACTTCTTGAATTTAAAGGTCTGAATCAACTCTCCTTTGAAGGATTTTAATTTTCCCTACTTACCAGAAGTTAGGGCTCACATGGGCAGTTCAGTAGCAGGACAGACTGAAGGATTTATAGTGTGTGTTCCCATGAAGAACATGAACCATCGAGCCACCTAGACGTTTATGTCTCTCTATACCTGCATGAAGACTCCTGGGACCCCACCTTCACAGACTGCTGACCCTAACAATTTGTGGTTTCCAATTTCAAGAAGATGACTGGAGGCTGGGGAAGTGGCTTGCTTGGTAGAGTTCTTGCCTAGCATCCCCAAGGCCCTGGGTTTGATCTCAGCACTGAACAAATGGGGCATAGTGGGGTCCCAGCTCTTGGGAGGAGGCAGGGGGATAGGTCAGGATCATCTTTGGCTACATAGGGAGCTTGAGGTCAGCCTGGCTGCATAGGACCCTATGAAAGAAGAGAGAGAATAACAGAGAGAGTGACACAGAGAGATAGAGGAGAGAGAGAGAGAGAGAGAGAGAGAGAGAGAGAGAGAGAGAGAGACTAGGAATGATGAATAGCTGGGCAGGGCACATGCCTGTCACCCAGACACACATGAGAGGGACAACCTCTCCCTAGGCACTGGACACATGATGTAAAGCTTTGCTAACACGCTTAAGATCTGTTGAAAATCATTGTTACTGTTCATGATAGGTTTATACTGTAAGCATTCTTGATTGATGTCCATTCTTCTATAAACAAGCAAACACTGGGGATGGAGCAATTTGACCTACTGCTTAGCAGCTGTTGGACTTTCCCTTACTCTGAGCAAAAAGGCTGACAGCCAACACAACTATCCTTATGCCAAGCGGCAGCCATTTTGGACACTCCATGGATGCCTGTGATGGCTGTGCCAAGATGGCAGCTGATGCCCTGCCTTCTGAAGGCACCAGCCAGCCAGGGATGCTCAGAACAGTCCGTGCCAGGCTTTTTGTTATCATAAGCCTTGAACTCTAGATGCCTTTGAAACCATTGCCAACTTGGCCAGAAGGGGAGGACTTTCCTGGTGTAGACATTGTCTCTGTGCTGAGTCAAGCTTGTTGGTCCAAAGCATAAGCCACAGTGACTCTTCCTGGTGCTAAAGGACAACGCTTTGGCCCAAAGGGATGGCTATGATTGGTCCAAACACCCCCACTGGGCCTGACAACCCGGTGCCAGGCTTACTGGTTAGTCAGCTGATCAAAGCCTCTGTGCTGACTTCCTGACATTGCAGCACGAACACCAGTAAAAAGTCTTCCCTCCACTGACTGGTCCTTTCTCTCTCTTTCTGCCTGTTTTCAGTAGTATGGGCCGAGTGGTTGATGTGACGTCAGCAACAGCTGACAGGCTCATGGCGGAGGCAGGGAACGGCAGCGGCTAAGCAACAAGGCTGTCCATTGTCCTGCATTAGAGCTTTCCCAGGCTCAGCAACAACTGCCTTTGACAATCCTGGCATCCTTGCTCCACAGCAGTCCTTGCCTACCCCCGAGGCATCCTGCCCGCTCAGGATCCTGTCTGCCTGGGCCCAGGCCGGAGTAGACTGATCTCTGCTGTGCCTGCCTCCCTGTTCCCTGTCCCCGAGTGGCCCAGTGCATCCGGAAAGCCAGTGGGCAGCCTTGCTCACAACTGTGATCCTGGCAGAGGCAGGCACCTGAGCCCACCCTGCAGCAGCCACTGAGCTGTGGAAAGTGAGAAGCAGCCCGCTGAAGTAGTAGAGGAAAAGTTGGAGCTAACCAAGAGGAGAAAAACAAGTGTCTCCTCAGAGAGAGGAGAGTTGAGACTGAAAAAGGGGGTGTTATTTGGAGTGAACCATAGTTACATAAAGAATTGTAAGTGGCTGGAAAGATGGCTCAGCAGTTAAGAGCACTGGCTGCTCTTGCAGAGGACCTGGGTTCAGTTTCCAGTACCCACATGGCGGCTAACAACCTTCGAATAGCTCCAGTTCCGGGGGATCTGATGCCCTTTTCTGGCCTCCCTGGGTATTGCATGACACAGGTACGCATACATACTTGCTGGCAAAACTTTCATACACATAATAAATTAATTAATAAATAAATTGATTAATTAATAAAATTGTGATTTCACTTTTCCCCCATTTCCTTCCAATGACCTTTTCTACACCTGGATGTGTGAAACTTTTAAGGAATCAGGCACTGGTATAAGGTCACACTGTTCAACCACTTGAACACTGAATATGCTGAATATTTATGTAAGGTAAATAGTAAATGTTTAGATAAGTGGAATAAACAGATGAAACGAAGAGAAGCAAATCCCATTATCCACTAGTTCTTTGCTCAGGAGCTTTGAGCTTTTGAACCTAACCCAGCACCATATGTGAGAACCTTACTCAGGGGTGATAATAGCTGTCTTTTCATTCAGAATCTGAGAAATTGGATTTCATTTCGTTGCCAGTTTTCGATGCCCTAGTGTAGCTCAGAAGTTCAGTGTTTTAACAATTTGCGTTTAAATCCAAGAAAAAGTGGAAATAACCTAAATACCCAACATTGGAAGTTAATAAATGATGGCATTTACAGTTGGATGAATTTTCTGCAACCAACTTAAAAAAACTTACATGGAATCAGAATCATGTTTCAGATGGCACTTAACTGAAAATATCCAAGGAAAGCAAGTTTTAGACAAATTCATATCATGTGTATTATGTAGTTTTTCAAAAGTAATGAAGCATGTTTATCTGAAGTCCATGGAGAGATCACAAAGAAATATTTCTAAGTTCTAATGTTAGTAACATATGGATGGTATTGTGTGAAATAATATTTTGCATTAAAAAAAAAGCAAAGAAAAATTCCTTTCTAAGAATGGCCCTTGGAGTAAAGATAATAAGCAGTTAAAGTACATTCCATGAGCTCTGCTCTCACGTGTGAATCATTTTATTTTATTTTATTTTATTTTTGTCTTTTCAAGACAGGGTCTCCCTGTAGCCCCAGCTGGCCTGGAACTCACTCTGTAGACCAGGCTGGCCTTGAACTCACAAAGATCCATCTGCCTCTGCCTCCCGAGTGCTAGGATTAAAAGCGTGTGCCACCACGCCTGACTCATTTTATTTATTTATTTATTTATTTTTCTTTTTTTTTTTTGTTTGTTTTCTTTTTTTTTTTCTTTTTTTATTTTTAAATTAGTTTTTATTGATGCTTTGTGCATTTCATACATTTTTCCAATTCAGTTCAGGCTTATTTCCCTTTCCCTCCCCCCCACCCCCCATTGGTTAAATTTGTATAAAGATCTTCTAGAAGCAATGATCCAAGAAAGAAGTCTCACAATGGCATTTTGAACTTGTTTTTAAGAAACAGGTAGGAGTTATACTGTTGAAAGGCTTAGTGTGAAAATGATGTTTGTCTCTGATCCAGTAGTTCAAAACTCAGTGGTGAGTGTAGTTACTACCAGGAAAGTTGAAAGGACTCATTCCTGATGGTGCCAGTTAGTGTCACACAGATGGAAGAAAGGATCTTGTTTGAGCAGGATTAAGAAAGCAGTTATGAGCTGGTGTGGTGCCCGCACGCCTTTAAAAGATCCTAGCACTTGGACAGCTGGGGCTACAGAGACACTGTCTTGTAAAGACCAAAAAAAAAAAAAAAAAAAAGAAAGCAGTTAGGATATGCCATAAGCCCCAGTCCACTTAGGGGCCAAGGCCACAGGATTCCTGAACCATCAAAGCGTGGCGGCAATGCCTGCGGAAAATGTCCTTCTGTTTAAGCCTCCGCAAGGCCGTGCATCCGCGTAACAATTCCCCAGAAAAATGATAATTTTAAGCAAGATCAGTTTGAATGAAACTTCCAAGATAATTGCGGCAAAAATGTACATTCAGGTACTAAATGAGTTGACCTACAGAGCAGACTGTTAGACCTAACCCAATTAAATGTTGGCAGCTGGGTGATTTACAGTTCAGAGACATTCTTAGTACATTCTTTTGGACTGGAATTAGGCACAATATCCACTGCTATCTTGGAGTAACTCCAAATTTATGACTGTTAATGAGAGAATAGTTTGTTTATCTAAAGGGTTTTAGGTAAAAAATTTTAAAAAGAAGGCATAAACAACACATTCCTTTTCATCACTGCATAAAACATTTTCTCATTGATAATATTCTCACAGAACACATTTGTTTCCTTGATACTGAAAGACAGCTTTATGTATAAGCCTCAGTGATTAGAGCCACATGGGAAAGACAGTATTGGTTCTCCCTGTATTTTCTATATATTTAAAGCAATTTCAGCCAATGCTCCTTACAACTACCAAGCAAAGAGCTTAGCCAGTACTACACAATAAATAAATAAATACCATAAAGCCTACCAGCTAAGAATTGTTCTGTAAGAGCAATGAAGAAGAATTTTGCTAGCAGATGTGAAACAGTATGTGGATTGAAAATAGAAACATATTGATAGGATTTACTTTAGTGTGGACTTAGGTGGAAATAAACCCATCTTCATTTGAAAACAAAGATGCCCTGATAGCCCCCACTAAAAAAAAGGTATATGTAGATTGGTGTCTGCCTGCCAGATGTAAATAAAATGGGAGTCAAGACCCTTATAAATTTATTTATTAGTTTTTATTTATGTCAGTAGTGTATTGTAAGTATACCCATATCATGAAGGCCAAGGAGTTCAGAGAGTTCTCTTAGGTCCCCTAACTGGAATGACTGTGTCAGTTGTTAGGCCACTAGTGGGTGGGCTGGGAAAGGGAACTCAGTCCCTCTGCAAGAGCAGCCAGTGCTCTAACTACTAAGCCATCCCTAAGTTTCATGATTCAAATTTTAAATATAAAACTCAAAAACATACATTTTTGTATTAGCATTGCGCATCACTTGTGAACAAATTAACTGAAAGAAAACAATTTAGAAAGAGACCTGGAGATAAGGACCTGGTAGTGGGTCCTAATTTCCTAACATCTACATAATGGCTCACAACTGGCTAGCAACGCCCAGTTCCAAAGATCCTGATGCCCGATGTTGGGCCGCTGCAAGGCATTGCACAGTGGTGCCCTTATGCAGTTAAAACATTCATACATATAATCCATCCTTCAAAGACATGAGACACAGCTTTTCCAAACTTCCAATATGGACTGAAAACTCATTCTCTCCAAGAATCCTCCAAACTTTCATTGCCAAATGGGTAATGCTGAGACATCCAGTTTTGTGGACTGAGCAGCTACGGGATTTCCAGCTCTTCAGAGTATAGACTGCCATGTTGGACGACCGGGCTGGATCATGGAGACCAGTACAGGAAAATCAAACGGACGGTGTGCTTACTGGACCTCGTTGGGTGACCAATGAAGGGAAGGGAAAACCCCAGTGTGGAGCACCAAGGGCAAACCATGGTTGTTTTGGCTTGACAAGGAGGGGCCTTCAAACAAGTCCCAAGGAAAACATGACATCTTTCAGCCTAATAAAAAAAAAAAGAAATCATAGCTGAAGATGCTAAAACCCATGATGTCATAATCTTGATATAGTGTGGCATGCATATATCATATTTTTTGGGAGTGTGCAGAATTAGAAAGGACAACACAACAAACAAAAAAAAAGGACTGGATCAAAGACCTCACGGAAACAGTGAACTTCTCTTTGACAAGTTAACTTCTGCACTGAAAAATTTTAAAAGAGACTGAAAAAAAAGAAAAAAAAAAAAATGAAAACATGTATGGCAGAATGCATGAAGGTCTGGTGGGTGGGGGGCAAGAAGGGGGGCACTGGTCTAGATTTTAATTTGGAAAGGTTGTATGAAAAGCACAACACTTCATTAAAAAATTGGCTTTGAAAAAAAAAAAAGTCATACACATAAAAATTAAGGAGATATACTTTTGTCATTTTATATATATATATATATATATATATATATATATATATATATATTCATCTCTCACTCTTTTCCAGAAATCAGAAAACCTTAAGTCTAATAATTTAAACACTTAAAATAAATCAACTTCATAAGAAATTCCTGGCTAAAAGGAAGAAAAGAATCAAATTGTAGTTGAGGAAGAAAAGCACTAATTTGCACTAAATGCAGTGGGACCAAGCGTTTAATGCAATGGTATTTTTACAAAACTTCAAAAGCTTTTCTAAGTCCGAGACTTGAGCCAATGGAAGGATCGCGATTCTCTTGCCCCTTCCCCCTTCCTATGCACTTCACTAATGAGCTGTCAAGGAGAACACATCCCCAAAGTGAAAGAGAGTAGAATGGTGTCCCTTAGTAGGGTCCTAGGAAAGGGTGTGTAGATTTGGGGTAGATTGTATAGGCTTGTGTAGGGTGTGTAGACCTGGATAGGTTGTGTAGACTTGGGCAGGGTGTGTAGATTTGTGTAGGTTGTATAGGCTTGGGTAGGGTGTGTAGATCTGGATAGGTTGGGTAGACTTGGGCAGGGTGTGTATGCTTGTGTAGGTTGTATAGGCTTGGGTAGGGTGTGTAGACCTGGATAGGTCATGTAGACTTGGGGCAGGGTGTGTAGATTTGGGGTAGATTGTATAGGCTTGTGTAGGGTGTGTAGACCTGGATAGGTTGTGTAGACTTGGGCAGGGTGTGTAGATTTGGGGTAGATTGTATAGGCTTGTGTAGGGTGTGTAGACCTGGATAGGTCGTGTAGACTTGAGCAGGGTGTGTAGATTTGTAGTTTAGGCTTGGGTATGGTGTGTAGACCTGGATAGGTTGTGTAGGACTGGGCAGGGTGTGTAAGTTTTAGGTAGGTTGTATAGGCTTGGGTAGGGTGTGTAGACTTGGATAAGGAGTGTAGGTTTGGGTGTGGTGTGTGGGTTTGGGTAGGGAGTGTACACTTGGATAGGGAGTGTAGATTTAGGTAGGGAGTATAGATTTGGGTAGGGAGTGTAGACTTGGATAGGGAGTGTAGGTTTGGATAGGGAGTGTAGGTTTGGGTAGGGAGTGTGGGGTTGGGTAGGGAGTGTGGGTTTGAGTAGGGAGTGTGGGCTTGGGTAGGGAGTGTGGGCTTGGATAGGGAGTGTGGGCTTGGATAGGGAGTGTGGGCTTGGATAGGGAGTGTGGGCTTGGATAGGGAGTGTGGGCTTGGATAGGGAGTGTGGGCTTGGATAGGGAGTGTGGGCTTGGATAGGGAGTGTGGGCTTGGATAGGGAGTGTGGGCTTGGATAGGGAGTGTGGGCTTGGATAGGGAGTGTGGGTTTGGATAGGGAGTGTGGGTTTGGGTAGGGAATGTGGGTTTGGGTAGGAAGTGTGAGTTTGGGTAGGGAGTGTGGGTTTGTGTAGGGAGTGTGGGTTTGGGTAAGGAGTGTGGGTTTGGATAGGGAATGTGGGTTTGGGTAGGAAGTGTGAGTTTGGGTAGGGAGTGTGGTTTTTTGCGTACGGCGTTGGTGGTTTGGGCGGGCGTTGAGGGGTTGGGGAGGGACGTGTGGGGTTTGGGTCGGGCGTGTTGGGTTATGGTCCGGGCGTGGGTAGGGTTGGCGTCGGGCGTGGGGGTTGGGTCGGCGTGAGCTGGCTTAGTCTAGGGCGTGTTGGGCTTGGGATAGGGCGTGTTGGGTTTTGGGTAGGGAGTGTGGGGGTTTGGGGTCGGCGTTGTGGTATTTTGGGTCGGGCGTGTTGGTTTGGGACGGGATGGTTTGGTTTGGGGTCGGGATTGTGGGTTTTGGGTCGGGCGTGGTGAGTGTTGGGTCGGAGAGGTGTGGGTTTGGGTCGGGAGTGGTGGGTTGGGTCCGGGCGTGGTGGGGTTTGGGGTCGGGCGTTTTGTGGTTTACGGTCGACCTCCTGTGGGTTTGGGTACCGGGAGTGTGGTGTTGTTTCGGGGCGTGTGGGTTTGGGGTAGGCCGTGTTCGTTTTGGGTCGGGCGTGTTGTTTTGGGCTCGGCGTGTTGGTTTTGCTCGGGCGTGTGGTTTGGTACGGTGCGTGTGTTTGGACTAGGGCGTTGGGTTTGGGTCGGGCGTGTGGTTATGGCTCGGGCGTGTGAGGTTTGGGTCCGCCGATGTTGCGTTTGGGTCGGCGTGTGAGGTTTGGATCGGGGCCGTGTGGGTTTGGGGTAGGGGCGCGGGGTGTGGCTCGGGAGTGGTGGGTTTGGGTAGGCCGTGTGCGTTTGGGGTAGGCGTGTGGGGTTGGGTCGGCGTGTGGGTTTGGGTCGACTGTGGGTTTGGGTCGGGCCTGTGGGTTTGGTCGGGGCCATGGTGGGTTTTGGCTCGGGCGTGTGGGTTGGGGTACGGAGTGGGTGGGTTTGGGATGGGCGTGTGGGTTTGGCTCTTGCGTGTGGGGTAGTGGGTCGGGCGTGATGGGTTTGGCTCGGGCCATTTGTGGGTTGGGGTCGCCTGTGCGTTTGGGTCGGGCGTGTGGGGTTTGAGGTCGGCGTGTGGGTTTTTGGTCGCGCGTGTGGAGGTTTGGGTCGGCCGGTGGAGTCCTGTCGGCCTGTGGGTTTTGGGGCGGGACTGATGGGTTTTGGGTAGGGACTGTGGTTTTTTGGGTAGGGGGACTGTGGGTTTGGTAGGGAGTGTGGTGGGTTTGCGTAGGTGTGCTCATTGGTAGGCTGTGCCTTTGGGGAGGGTGTCTAGGTTTGGGTCGGGTGTCTGGGTTGGGGTATGGTGCTAGTTTGAGGTAGTGTGGTCTGGTTTGGGTAGGGTGTCTTAAGTTTGGGTAGGGGTGTGCCATTGATGAGATGTGGACTTTTTCAGCCGAATTTTCCAGGTATAAAAAAGAAAAAGTAATGAACTAAGTATTGGCAAAAGACAGGAAGCCTGAAACCAGAATCAGGAATCAGGGACCCTTGCAGATGCAAGATCTCTGATCTAAACAGCTCCCCAGTGCCCTCAATCTCTCAGCTCCTGGAGAAGTCCAGGCCAGTACCCTGACTCCTGCTCCACGGTTCATTTAGATTCCTGTCCCCTCCCATCCCACGGTGAGTTGATATCTAACTAAAACCAAAGCAAAGTCCTGAGGGTTCTTTGGAAGAACACAGGAACAGGGAGCTTGATCCAATAGCATACAGGTGTTGGTCTCCCAGATCCAAGCCATCTTCTCTTAGGGGGCCCTCTGTGCACCTTACTTCCTCTCCTGTTCCCAGATTATGTCAAGAAATGAAGAGGGGCAGTTACTAAGAGACTCGCTCCCATGAAAACTTCTTGAATTTAAAGGTCTGAATCAACTCTCCTTTGAAGGATTTTAATTTTCCCTACTTACCAGAAGTTAGGGCTCACATGGGCAGTTCAGTAGCAGGACAGACTGAAGGATTTATAGTGTGTGTTCCCATGAAGAACATGAACCATCGAGCCACCTAGACGTTTATGTCTCTCTATACCTGCATGAAGACTCCTGGGACCCCACCTTCACAGACTGCTGACCCTAGACAATTTGTGTTTCCAATTTTTCAAAGAAGATACTGGATGCTGGGAAGTTGGCTTGCTTTGGTAAGAGTTCTTGCCTAGCATCCCCAAGGCCCTGGGTTTGATCTCAGCACTGAACAAATGGGGCATAGTGGGGTCCCAGCTCTTGGGAGGAGGCAGGGGGATAGGTCAGGATAATCCTTAGCTACATAGGGAGCTTTGAGGTCAGCCTGGCTGCATAGGACCCTATGAAAGAAGAGAGAGAATAACAGAGAGAGGTGACACAGATAGATTTAGAAGGAAGAGGAGAGAGAAGAGAGGGAGAAAGAGAGAGAGAGAGAGAGAGAGAGAGAAGAATAACAGAAGAGTGACACAGAGATATTACGAGGAGAGAGAGAGGAGATAGAGATAGAGAGATGATAGAGATAAATGATACAGGAAAGTGAGAGGAGAGCATGAGAGAGAGAGAGGAAAAGCAAGCAAAGAAAGGAAATAAAAATGTTAAAAAAAAAAAAAAAAAGAAAGAGAGAGAGGGAGAGAAGAGCGGAAGAGAAGAGATAGAGTATGAAGGAGAGAGATAGGATCAGATAGATAGAGCGAGATATAGATGATGCATTTATCTATCATAGATACTATTCATGCTGCCCTCCGCTGTTCAGGGCACACTTGATTCCTTCGCCCAGACCACATGAGAGGACAACTCTGCCTAGTCACTGGACACATGATTAATCTTTGCTAAATGACACCTTAAGAATCTGTTGAAAAATCATTGTGTACTTTTCATGATAGTGTTATAACTGTAAGCTCTTGAAATGAATGTCCCATGCTTCTATAACAATCAAACCTGTGGGTTTTTAGCTATAAGTGATAATCCATGAGTACAAGCATCCTTCATGCAAAACCTATCTGCAGGCTGTTGTGCCCAAACACCTACAGCCCCACCATCCAGTGGGGGGTGACAGGTTGTTTGTTCAATCAAGTTGATCAAATGAGTGTCCAGACTACATTGCTGTAGTTTCACCATTCACCCCAATCGCAGCCCTTACATTCTACCACGCCCCCTCTTCCGCAGGTTGTTCCCTAGGCTTAGAAAAGGGGCACAGGTGGATGAGAGGTAAAACAGTCCACTCTCTCTGGAGCTGTTGACTTGGACTCTGGTCAATTCTGGCTGTTTCCTTTCATGGGCTGACAGTTTGTCCAGGAATAACCTTTCGATCCTGGCCTGGCGCGTTATGGCGTCTCCCCTGCGCTCATTTTATTTTTATATGAATCTTTTTATTAAAATTATTTATTTATGGGGCTGCAGAGGTGGCTCAGTGGTTAAAAGCACTGACTGCTCTTGCAGAGGACCCAGGTTTGATTCTCAGCATCCACATAGCAGCTAAAAAGCCATCTGTAACTCCAGTTCCAGGGGATTTGACATTTTCTTCTGACTTCTGCACACATTGCACAACACAGGTAGATTTACAAACATGCAGGCAGCACACACATAAATAAATAAAATAGAAATAAAATATTAAAATTTTATTTAATTGTATGTATATGAGTGTTTTACCTGCATGTGTGTAAGTGCACCGTGTGCATTCCATGCCCTTGGAGGCCAGAAGAGGGCATAGGATCCCCTGGAACTGAAGTTACAGATGGTTGTTAGCTATAATGTGGAGGCTGGGAACCAAACCTAAGTCCTCTTCAAGAGCAGCCGGTGCTCTTAATCACTGAGCCGTCTCTCCAGCCCCTTATGGGCAAATCTTGAAGCATGCCTGGATATTGGTGGACATGAGATGTCATACAAGTGGCATGACATATTGATGAATATATGAGCCAGCCTAAAGAAAACTGAACTGGATATTAGCAGGTAGACCATTACTCCAGTAGTAGAACGCCAAGATGGTTTCATACTGAGGATGGAAGGGTGATTCAACATATGCAAGTCCAGAAGTGCAGACAGCACATAAGTTTCCTTAAGAATAGAAATCATGAGAATTTTATTTAGAATTTAAAAAATTTTATATGTATAAATGCTTTGCCTGCATGTGTATAAGTGGACCTGTATCCTGCAGCCAGAAGAGGGCGCTGAACCTCTAAAACTGGAGTTATGGATGGTTGTTAGCCACCATGTTGATGCTGGAAAATGAACACTGGTCTTCTGCAAGAGTAGTCAGTATTCTTAACTGCTGAGCCATCTCTCCAGCCCCTTATTGAGAATTTTTATGCCTATGTTCATCAGGGAAATGGAACTTAGTTTTCTTTAACTGTGCTCTTATTTGGTTTGGGTATAAGGGTAATGCTGATTCTGTAGACTGACGTATCTATTTTATGGAACAGTTTGTTGAGTACTAGTATTAGATATTTTTGAAAGGTTTGGTAGGATTTGGTAGTGAGTCTATCTGGTTCTGGATTTTTGCTGTTGTTGTTGTTGGAAAGATTTTTTATTAGTGCTTCAATTCTGTTGATTATTTTGGATCTGTTTAGGTTGCTTGTATCTTTTCTATTTATTTTGATAGGTCGTATGTGTCTTGAAATTTCTTTATTTCTTTTAGATTTTAAGTCTTGGGCATATAACTTTTCAAAGCACTCCCTAATGATTTTCTGGTGTTTTATTGCAATCTTTAATAATCCCCTCCTTTTCACCTCTAATTTTATTAAATTGGGTGTTCTCTTTTATTCTCTTGGTTAGTTTGTCTAAGCGTTTGCTAATCTTATCTTTTTTCAAATGACAAACTTTTTGTTTGGTTGATTTTATGCATTTTTCTTTGAGTCTTCATGTCTATCTTCATTATTTTTTTCCATGTACTGCTTTTTGATTATTCTTGTTTCTTTATGATCTTGAGGTATACTGTTAAGTTGTTTATCTGAGATCTTTATGGATTTTTAATTTAAGTACTCATTGTAAACATTCCTCTTAGAACAGCCTTAGCTGTTTGTAAAAGGCTCTGGTAAGTTGTGCTTTCATTTTTATTTGATTCTAGAAAGATTTTTATTTCTCCTATGACTCATCCATCAGTCAGGAGTGTAATGTTCAGTTACCAGGTATTTGTGTAGTTTTTTTTTTAATTTTTTATTTATTTCTATATGTGTATCAATGTACTGTCTGCATGCAGGTCTGTGCACCCGTGTCGTGCAATGCCGCGGAGGCCAGAAGAGGGTCTCGGACTCCCCTGGAGCTGGAGTTCTCCTGGAACTGGAGTTTCAGACGGCTCTCGGCCACCATGTGGGTGCCGGGGATCGAACCCAGGTCCTCTGTAAGAGCGGTCGGGGCTCCCAACCGCTAGGCCATCTCTCCAGCCCCTTGTGTAGTTTCTGTAGCGTTTCTTGCTGTTGATTTCTAGTTTTATTGTACAAATTAGATTCAAGAGATTACTTTGATTTTTTTGTGTGTTTGATAAGACTTGATTTATGGTTTAAAATATAGTTTTAGAGAAGGTTCAGGGTTGCTGATAAGAATGTGTGTTCTGTTTCTTTGGGATGGGATAGTCTGTATCTAACTGTTAAGTCCATTTGATCTGTAACGTTAAACTCTTCTAATTTGTAGTTTAGATGACCTCTCTAGGGATGAAAGTGAGGTACTGAAACCATATACTATTGTGTCAGGAGCCATCTGGCCTATTATGTCCATTAGTGTTTGTTTTAAGAATCTGGGAGCTCTAATGCTTGGGGCATATATTTACAATTGTTATATCTTCCTAGATGAATCACTCCCATTACAAATACAGAGTTGCCTTTTTTACAAATACAGAGTTGCCTTTTTATATATGATTGGGTTTGAAATATACTGTATCAGATAGCAGACTAGGCATACTATCTTGTTTTCAGTTTCTGCTTGCTTGTTAGATTGCTTTCTTTTTCTTTTCCTTTCTTTCTTTCTTTCTTTCTTTCTTTCTTTCTTTCTTTCTTTCTTTCTTTCTTTCTTTCTTTCTTTCTTTCTTTCTTTCTTTCTTTCTTTCGTGTTTTTGAGACAGGATCTCCATGTAGCCCCAGCTGCTGGCCTGGAACTAGCCCTGTAGACCAGGCTGGCCTTGAATTCACAGAGATCCGCCTGCCTCTGCTTCCCAAGTCCTGGGATTAAAGGTGTGCGCCACCACACCTGGCTTAAAGATGGTTCTTAGCCACCATGTGGGTGCTGGGAATCGAACCTGGGTCCTCTGCAAGAGCAGTCAGTGCTCTTAACTGCTGAGCCATCTCTCCAGCCCCGCTAGACTGCTTTCTATCCTTGACTCTCAGTCTGTGGGTGTCTTTATTGAAAAGATGTGTTTCTTGGGGACAACAGATAGTTGAATCTAGCCTTTAAAATTTTTTTTTTTCTTTGGCCTTTTTGAGACAGGGTCTCCCTGTAGCCCCAGCTGTCCTGGAACTCACTCTGTAGACCAGGCTGGCCTTGAACTCACAAAGATCTGCCTGCCTCTGTCTCCCAAGTGCTAGGATTAAAGGTGTGCCCGAATCTAGCCTTTTTAATCCAGTCAGTCAGTCAGTTAGCCTGCCATTGCTACATTGGTGAGCTGAGCTCATTTACATTCAAGGTTATTCTTGAGATTCTTGTCCTTAATATATGATATTCTTCCACCTGCTTGATTGAGCCTACTGGGGATGTTTTCCACTGTTTCTTATTTGATTAATTAAGTTTTTGATGTCCAAAATTTATACTTGATTTTTATCCCAAACCTCAATTTCCTTGTTGAATTTTTCTTAAGAGCCAGTACTTTAAAAAAATTTTTTTATTTATTATTTTTTATGTGTATGAATGTACTGTCTGCATGTAGGTCTGTGCACCCGTGTTGTGCGATGCTTCTGAGGTCAGAGGAGGGTGTCGGATTCCCCTGAAATTGGAATTAAAGATGGTTCTTAGTCACCATGTAAGTGCTGGGAATCAAACCCGGGTCCTCTGCAAGAGCAGTCAGTGCTCTTAACCGCTGAGCCATCTCTCCAGCCCCGCTTTTTTATTATGTGTATTGCTGGTTTTCTGATCTATTTGGCTAGCCCCTCCCTTTATTGCTGACTCTTTCTATGGCCTGAGTTGAATTCATTTGCTTGTTTGTATAATTTTTCAGTTTACTGATAATTTTCACCAGAAAACTTTTTAAATCTTCATTCAGCATCTTATCCTATTTCATTATTTTTGAGCTCAGTACTTGAAGAGTTATGGTATTTTAGAAAAGTCTTGTTGGCTCCTTTTTCATGTTTCTGAAAATTTTGGGTTGGGATTTATGCATCTCTTGGTTTGAATATCTCTCCTAGGTTTTAAAAAAGCATTTTATTATTTTTTTTCTATTTTACGTACATAAGTGTATTGCTTACATGTATGTTAAGTGCACCTGGGTCATGCAACGCCCAAGGTGGTCAGAAGAGGGCGTTGGATCCCATGGAATGGCTGTTAGCCACCATATGGATCCTGGGAACTGAACCAGAATCCTTTGCAAGAGTAGATTAAGTGTTCTTAATCACTGAGCCATGTCTCCAATTCCTCTCCTGGGATTTTGCTGGGATCTTCTCAGTGAACAGAAGGCTCCCGTCTCCAATACCACTCCAATACCACTCAGTGAGGAGAAAACCAACTCTGCAGCAGGATTAACTAAATGAAACGAAAGAGGGTTGGAGAAGAACATTACAGGGGGAGTGGGGGTGGGGGGGCAGGAGGAGGGGAGAAAGAGCATTGTTAATTAGAAA
>VZQC01012059.1:1750716-1838927 GCA_009823505.1 Rhizomys pruinosus | reverse complement strand
GAGAGAGAGAGAGAGAGAGAGAGAGAGAGAGAGAGAGAGAGAGAGAAGAGAGAAAGAGTCCATTTCTGGCATTGGAGTTAATACAGAACTCCATGACTGGGCAATGTACAGAAAGCAAGGAGCTGCAGAGTGCTTGTCCCTGAATAGGACATTTATCAAACTTTTGCCTCCCAAGGCTCAGAGATCATGGCAGAAAAGGGGGTGGAAAGATTGTAAGAGTCAGAGGTGGTGGATGACCACAGGAAATAGAGTCTTCTAGACAGAGGTCAATTACTCAAATGAATTCACAGCAATGATGACAGCATGCACAAGTCCCACCTAAGCTCAAGCCATAAAAAAATCCCGGCATAGATGGGGGAAGTGGGTAAGAAACCTCAATTCTACCCAAGTAACTATTGGCTATAGATCTATAGATGGCCAGATGGTTGCTGGGAAGGGGAGAGTCAAGCTCTTTTAAGGTTGTGACTTGTGGCAGCTTAAGTAGGCTTCAGTGGGGATATGGACAATTATATAATATATAATATATAATATATAATATATATAATATATTAATATATATTATATATATAATGCATATGTTGAATCAATAAAAGTTGGAGAGAACAACAACAACAAAAGAACTGGGATAAAAAAACGAGTGAAACAGTGAAGTTCTCCCCAAAACAATAATCCTCGGCTTTGAAAAAACTTTGGAAAGACTCAGAAAAAGATGCATGTATGGCAGAATGCATGAACTTGGGTGGGGTGGGGGGTATAGAAAGAGAAATGAGTCTAGATTGGATTGAGAAATGATGTATAATGTATGAAAAGGTTTAATAACAATAAAATATATTAAAACAAAAATAAAATACATATAATATATACAAGTACAAAAAATATATATTAAAAAATTTTCCTTTGAGCCAGGTGTGGTGGTGCACACCTTTAATCCTAGCACTCAGGAGGCAGAGGCAGGTGGATCTTTGTGAGTTCAAGGCCAGCCTGGTCTACAGAGTGAGTTCCAGGACAGCTGGGGCTACAAGGAGACCCCGTCTCGAAAAGACCAAAAAAATTTTTTTTTCCTTTGAGATGGAAAATTGAAAATGAGGATCTTTAGGAATGTCCTGTTAGAAGACAGCTGCTGCTCGGGCTACAGTCCCTGAGAATACCCTTGCCCTTTCACGGAGGCCCACGGTGCCTACTGAGACACTGTCTGTGCAGCTCTCACTAACAGTGCTGGGATTTCTTACTCGCGTGTGGAAGTGAAAGTTGACATCAAGAGTACTGACACTGTCAGCAGGCATTCTGCTGTCCGCCCCATCCCTGCCCCCCACTGGGAATCGGAGAGCCTGGCTGCAGCTCATGCTGTGGTCGCCCCATCCTTGGAGAGCTGTAGAAACTCCCATCTTTGCCAGGTGGACCCCTGTTCCTCTCTTCAGAGACCCGACATGCTGTCTGTCTCAGGTGCTGGGGCCTGAACTGTCCTCAGTGTCCCCACAAAACTGTGCCCTCTCCATCTGTTTGTCCACAGCGTTAATAACTTTGCTAATAAACTCCTTACCCCCAACAACAACAAATTGGGACTGTAAGGAGTGAGAAGGTGAGGCATTGGTGGAGACTTCCGGGCCCTCGCAGCTCAGAACTGTCGGTTTATGCGCGCAGCCGTTGGGAAGTTCAGCTGAACCGTGGTTTGAAGATGAACACATGCAGAGAACTGTCTTCACACTCTCAAGCCCCCTCAGTGCTCTGCTGGAGGGAGGCAGCCGTGGGAACCCTGTCTCCCCTTGAACTCCAGCATTCCCAGGCTTTACAGCAGTCAAGGCAGATACGTGCTCCAGAGCTTCATCTACCCCTGGCTTCAGTTGCAGAGCTCTTCAACATCAGAGCCATTCTTATTCTCGGGAGATGAGGTCTGTGCTCTGTCCAGCCTGAGCCAGCCTCCTGCCCACCCCTACCCTTTGGCTTGACTTGCTCCGAGTCTTCTCTTCCCCAGTGGCTGGGGAGGCAACCTAGGTTTCCTGACCTGTGACTGTTCTCTGACTTCAGGTCCCTAGGGTAGCTTAGTTGTTAATAATAGATTCCCCCTCAAGATGATTTCCAACAGCTGCTCTCTGAGTCATACAGTCTTTGAAATAAGATTTCTCTACCAGGTGTGGTAGCCCATGCCTTTAATCCTAGCACTTCAGAGGCAGAGGCAGGCAGATCTCTGAGCCTGGTCTACATAATATATTCTAGGCCAGCTGGGGCTTCAGGGAAACGTGTCTCAAAAAGACAAGAAATAATAAAATAAAATAATAAAATGGGGTTTCTCTCTGTGTTGAGCCAGCTGCTTCTTCATCCAAGGCCACGACAGGATTTGAGCTTGTGAGGGCTGTGGGTTTATCCTGAGGGTAGGAGTCTGGGTTCTGCAGGCTTCTTCTGGAAGCAGTTTCCTGGACCCTACCCAGAAGTCCCTTTTAGACTGGAATTGAGAACTTTCATTTCTGTAACGCTATCGTGAAGTCAGTACAAAAAGTCTTCATGGATGAACCTACTCTGCTCTCCAGTCAACATTGCTGGCATGGGGCCCTTGGCAGAACTGCTGATACAGTATTGACTGTTGTTAACTGAAGTCTATGGTGTGTTCATGGCTCCTTAGTTCTTACTTAACATATTTCTTTCTCTTTTCATTCCCATCTAGACTACGACAGTGTATATGATCAGGTTCCTCTTGGTCGCCACGGTTTCTCAGGCCTTCCTTGTCAGTGATGATTTTGACAGCTTCCAGGAAGCTGACCACATGAGCTCTAGGCTGTTCCCCCAGTGGAAGCTGTCTAGTTGTCCTCACGATTAAAAGGATTTGGGGAGGAAGACCACAGGGCTAAGAGTCCGTTTCAGGACATCTTATCGAATGGTCACGCTGTTGACCTTGACCACCTTGTTGAGGTCATATTTATCAGGTCTCTCTGATATGAAAGTACTCATTTTCCCTGTCTTCATCCTGTGAGATTTTGGAAGGAATCTGCTGTGCACAGCTCACAGTTCAGTTGGAAGATCCCTGCCCCATACACTTATCAGTAGAATTCATTAGTGTTTGTCCTACCCTTTCAGTGACAATCCAATATACTTTTTTGTGTTGCTCAGATTGGCTCCTGTGCCTCTTTACTGTAGCTTTGTGTGAGCATTTTCTTGTTCTATGGTACTGCAAGATCTTGTGGGGACATTGTATATGTATACTGTTATAGTTCCCAACCTAGTCTTTAAGTCAGATAGTTCCTTATGCAAACTTGGACACTCTACCTACATTTTTGGTTTTTTTGAGACATGGTCTTACTACCTAAGCTGACCTGGAAGTCTCAGTCCTCCTGCCTCAACGGCCCAAGTGCCAAGATTATGGCTGTGAGTTCTTACCATCTTGCCATCCTTTTATTGGAGAATGTTTATAGAAACCAAGTGTGATTGTTAAAACTGGAACTCGCCTTGAAGTAGACCTTTTAGTTGACAGAACAGGAAGTATATTTGTGTATGACAATGTATTAGCACATGGGTAAGTACGTATGCCTGTAAATATTTTCATATGCATCCACCTGGATCTATGTTAAGCTAAACCTAGTTTCAAACTGGTCTCCACAGCTCTCAGACATTGATACATGGGTCATTTTAGGCTCCATATCTGTAAACTTCTGCTGTAATTCTTGGAAATCTGGTTCTTGCCTTCTAAAAGCAGTAAACTTCTTCAATTTTAAGAAGATATTAAAGTTTGTCAGACCAAATAACAAAAATAACCAATTCCTGGCAGGCTTTAAAACATTTTTCAGAGTCAGTCCTGGTGGCACACACCTTTAATCCCAGCACTCGGAGGCAGAGGCAGGCAGATCTCTGTGAGTTCAAGGCCAGCCTGATCTACAGAGCAAGCTCCAGGACAGCTGGGACTAAAGGGATGCCCTGTCTCAAAAAGACCAAAAAAAAACCCCAAAACCATTTTTCAGGCAGGATGGAAATTGAAGACAGATGAAAAATATACATAAAGAATCAGACATGGTGGTGCAGGTCTTTAAATCTCTGCACTTGGGAGACAGAAGCAGTTGGATCTCTGTGAAATCCAGGCCAGCCTGGTCTACATAATGAGTTTTGGGCCTGCTCTGGCTAAAAAACGACCCTGTCAAAGAGACAAAAGAAAATACATAAAGAACCAGGTGTGGTAGCATAAGGCTCTAATTCCAGCATGTAGCAAGCAGAGGCAGGAGGATCTCTGTGAGACTAAGGGCAGCCTGATCTACATGGGGAGTTTCAGGCCAGCTAGGGCTATAGAGATGCCCTATCTCAAACAAAATAGAACAGTACATAAAGAAAAGAGAGTTATGAAATAATTGATCAAAAAGTTTTTTTTCCTTAAAATTTTTTTTTTTTGTTATTTGTGTATGTGAGACAGAGACAGAGAGACACAGAGAGAAAGACAGATAAAGAGAGAGAGAACGGCATAGTATACCTGTGCACATCAGAGAACAACTTTCTGGACTCTGTTGGGACCGTGTGGGTAGAACCCCAGTCCGCAGCCTGGCTCCCTCTCCTGACTACCTGACTCAGGTGTATCTCTACGTGCTCTGTGTACACAGGAGCTGAGCCTGCAGTTCAGTTTAGTTACAGGGCAAGAATGATCTGGCCTGAGGTCTTTAGCAGACCAGCTAGAAAAGAGGAATGGGCTCTCCACTGGGCACAGTGCTATTCTTGAGCACATGAATGTATGGTAAGGATGCTCAGACCTATCTGAGGTATCAACATTCACAACGAACTACACTCACAGTGGGTTCTGTTGTGTGGGGCTGTCACTTCTGACAAAACATGAGGCATCAGAGTGAAATATCCCTGGAGGCAAATGTGTCTTCTCTGACTCACATGTCATAAATTGGGGAAATGTTTTCTCTTTTTTTTTTTTTTAACACAAAATGGACTTAGCCTTTTGGAGAAAGTGGTTTTACAAGCCTACGGAGGGAGTGGAATGGAGCCTCTAGGACCGAGGGTTGGGCTGGTGCCTAGTTTCCATGAACAAGAGAAAACCTTTTGCCTAATAAATTGGGGGGTGGGGGTGCCGTGATGGGGGGGAGGGAGGAATGCAATGTTCCGAGAGAGATCAGACAGCAGGGAGATGGAAAGGAGGGAAAGGTCAAGTCCCACAGGAGGGGGCACTGCAAACAAAGTGGGCTCTGGAGGGACAGCAGTTTGTAAAGAAGCTCAGAGAGTGTGGGACTTATCATTGTTTATACCATGATTATGTTGGGAGATAAAGGCCCTCTGCTAGCATCTTGATAGGATTGCTTCAGTTGGGGGAGGGGGTGGTGGGTTTGTTTGTGGAATATTACAAGGTCAAGAAGGGATTCCACATATCAGGCTGAATCTATACAATTGGTGCATAAGCTCTCTATAGAAGTCACTAGGGAGGTCAAGCTGGCTTTCTTCTGTCCCTTCATCAAAGCGGGATAAAAGGTACCTAAAACTCTATTATATCTTGACTGAGTATGAAAAGTCACCCTAGTAATGGTTTCATAACAGCTGAGACAGTCCCAGCATGTTTCTCAGTGTTAAGAGAGACAGTTAAGGGATGACAGTCCAAGCAGCCAAGCCACACATTCTGGCAGTTTCTATTCTTGGTCTTGTAATAAGACAGACCTACCCAGACAAGGAAAAGTATGCTGTCAGGGAGAGCCAGGGCTTCAGAAGAGGTTGGCATAGTCGACAAAGGGTGGATAAATTTTCCTTCATCTTTCCAGGAGTGGTTTTTCAAGTGTGGATCTTTAGCAGCAGCATCGAAGTCAATTGTGATCTGTTAACAGACCATCCTTGACCCACTGCATCAGAAACACTTAGGTCTGACATTGAAATCTGTGGTATGGCAAGCTCTTCAACTATAAGCTAAAATTTGAGAACAGTTGCTCTAAGAAATAGTCTTACATGGAATTCAGAAGTCAGGAATCTGATGGGAAGATACATACCATTATTTTTAATAAGTCTAAATGATAGCATTTCTTCTTGTTGGAGAATTTACAAAAGGCCTCCTTAGTTTGGTTTGACTTATAATTTTTTTTAATTTGTGATTGGCGTACTGGGGTATTAAATGTGTTTTAGTTTGGAATTTCAATGCATGATTCATGTTTTGGATGGAATACCATCACAAGTAGTCAAGAATCTGTAGTTTAAAAAGCTCAATTGTATTAACAGTGCCTGACATTTTCAATCACAGAAACATGTAAATAGCAGTTATGTTGATGTATGAGGTGATTTCTCACAAACTGTGGAATCTTTATTTGTGGTTCAACACTTTTAAAGTACTGAAAGAAATATTGTCATGGGGCTGGAGAGATGGCCTAGCGGTCAAGAGCGCCGACCGCTCTTGCAGAGGACCCGGGTTCGATCCCCAGTACCCACATGGCGGCCAAGACCCATCTGAAACTCCAATTCCAGGAGAACTCCAGTTCCAAGGGAGTTTGACACCCTCTTCTGACCTCCGCGGCATTGCACATCATGGGTGCACAGACTTGCATGCAGACAACACATTCATACACATACAGAAATAAATAAAATTTAAAAAAATTTAAAAAAAAGAAAAAAGAAATATTGTCTATCCAGAATTCCATATCCAGTAAGCCCCAGCTTTTGAGAATAAAGACAAAAAAGATTAATAGCCATAAGGACATTTGTAGGTAAAGAAAAATGAAGAGAATTTGTTACTTGCAAGCTTGGATGTCTGAAGACCAAAGCCATAACATGATCTCATGAGGTTTGTAGCGTATAGAAATAATAATTGAAACTCTAATCTGTAGCAAGGTGTGGTGGCACACACCTTTAATCACAGCTCTCAAGAAGCAGAGGTAGTTGGATCTCTGTGAGTTCAAGGCCAGCCTGGTCTATATGGTGAGTTCCAGGATAGCTGGGGTTACAGAAAGACTCTGTCTCAAAAAAAAAAAGAGGAGGGGAGTATCTGTATGTTGGCAAGATCTACAGATCTCATTTGAATTTTAAAGCATCCATTCAATATAGATTTAAAATTTAATGTATGCCAGAATACTCAGAAAAATAACAATTCAAGAAACAAAACAAAACCCAACAAAACAAAGAGATGCTGTCAAACCTAAACAAGTAAATGAAATATTTTGGAAAAGTTCAAATATACCAAAAGATGCCTTTCTGCCTTTAATTTTAAATTAAAGAGATGTTCCTTTGGGTTTTTTCTCTGCTTTGAATACCACGTTTGGTGACACACAGGAGGAACAGGAATTTGCAACCTAAATAAATGCTTCTTCTTTATTTCTTTTCCAGACATAAACATGGTCTTGTAATCACTTAATGCCTCCAGAACATGCTTGTGTCTTTCAGATTTTGGTGTGTATGCCAGCTCTCCAGGGTGCGGTCTACCCCAGTTTTCATTAATGTACGTCAAAAGCTCAAGTTCAGAATCAAAGTACTACTTCTTATGACTAACACTTAGATTGTAAATCATAGGTGTGCTACATTTACCCACTGTAATGGTAGACGTTTGAGGTATTCTGGTCCAGAACTACAGACAGAGCAAATAAATGTATAAAATCTATTTCCAAACAGCACTGGCTTCTGAAGGCATTGCACACAAGCCTTAGGAAACCACTGCTTACACTTGCAGCACTGTGGCATCTTTAAATACCAGTTTCCAGGGACCCCACAGTAGCAGTCACAGTGCTGAACATTGGTTTTAGGACCTGCATTCAAGGTCTGCCACATTACAGGGTAATGTCTGCTTCCTGACTTGCTATGTGTTGGCATTTGGTCCTTTCTTAAGCGCACCACCCCCTGTGTTGTTGTTGCAAAAACACATTGTCGACAGAGCCGTTTTTCATCTGAATCAATCACACTCGAATCAATATGAGCTGTATGACACAACTGATGATACCCTCGACCACATTCATCACATATGACCATTTCACTGGGAGCTTCTGAACACTCTCCTTGACATATTGTACAGACCGTTCCCCCAGTTCCCCTCGCTCCCGTTTGGATGTCCTTCCAGAGAACCCAAGATTTAGAACTGTCATCGAATACGATGAAGCAGCTCAATTTCAATACATTTATCTTTTTGATAGTTGCAAGATGAAACAAGCCATCCGACCATCTGGCTAGGACATCCTGACCCTCTTCAGATTTACATGCTGGATTTTTGGCTTTATGTCCATCCTGTAAAGACAGCTTAGTCAAGGATGTTGAGATCTTTTGGTTTTGATGTAAAGGAGACTTCTTGTAGACCAGAGAATTACCTGTGTCTGCTGCCTTCCATTGCTTTGAGATAAGGTCTTGCTAGCAATCTTTGGGTGACCTGGTATTATACAGCCTCAGAATTTGTGGCACTCCTCCAACTACATTAAAGGCAGCCAAACCTTCATCTGATTCAAGGGATGTAAGCAACGGAATAGGGAAAAAAGGAAAGAAAAGATGTGTAGGTCTTTCTGGCCCATACACAAGAAAAATAATTAAAAAAAACTGCCGATCCACCTTAGGATAAAGAATCAGTTTCAGAGAATCCGACGTTGGATTTACCTTCTTCTATAGGGAGAACTGAGACAACTGCACATTCATCTAATGTCTCAGCTGTGCACTTCACGGGTGCTTCCAGTGTGAAAGAAAGTACCTTGTCTAGCATTTCCAGGAGTATGGATTATCTGACTCTAAAAAACGAAGTTGAACAGGCAGATCTTGGCCTGCTACAATACGACACTTGCAGAGAAGAGGTCGCCTTCCAAGAAGAGGATTCAAGACTCAGAACTCAGAAGTCATAAAAGATGACGAAAACAAAGAACAGTATCAGTTTGAAGAACTCAATGCAGAAATCCTCAATAACTTAGCAGACCAGGAGCTCAATCACCCGAAAAACTCCATCACTAGTTACTCCGGTGCTACAGATAGAATAGACTTTGGTAGAAAAAGACCGACCAAGTTTTAGCTCATTGGGTGACACGTGATGGCAAGGTGCAGTATCCTGTGGAATGGGAAGGAGGGACTGCTTTCTGACTGTAGGACTGCACGGTGTGCACTGACTCACTTTCTGTCTGTACGGTTCAGAGCCCTGAGTCTGGCTTTCGCTGTCTTTCTTAAAACACACACACACACACACACACACACACACACACACACACACATACACACACACAAATTCACAAGAGGAGATGATGCTAGCCTTAACATGTACCTGTCAATGTTGTGGATGTTGTTATAAAAAGATATCATTTAAAAATCAGAAGAGAGGGGCTGGAGTGATGGCCTAGTGGTTAAGAGTGCCAACTGCTCTTGCAGAGGACCCAGGTTCGATCCCCAGCACCCACATGGTGGCTGAGAACCGTCTTTAACTCCAGTTCCAGGGGAATCTGATGCCCTCTTCTGACCTCCGCGGCATTGCACGACATGGGTGCACAAACCTACATGCAGACAGTTCATTCATACACATACAAAGAGACTTAATTTTTTAAATGTTGAGATTCGTAGAATGTTTCTAGGATAGGATATTAAAAATGATTCAAACCAATGCATGGTGTTAGATAATTTTTCTAATTATCCCATTGAGTCAATTTTTGTGATTAGTGATTATCAGATTAAACAGATCATGTAGATAGCACAAGTATTTGGGGAAAACATTGTGTGTTTTATTACCAAAATGTTGGAAAATTTTATTTCAATATCCTTCAGATTTCATAAAGTGCAGTGTATATAAGGCCTACTGAAAGACTGTAAAATATTGAAATTTTCTTTCAAGCAAAATGTAAAAAATATATTGAGCCTGTAATTTGAAAAGAAAAACAAATACACCAAAAGAAAGCTGGAGAGAGGAAATCAATTAGTGAATAGAAATCAAATGTAAAATGGGAAATCTTGGGCTGGAGAGATGATCTAGTAGTTAAGAGCGCTGACTGCTCTTGCAGAGGACCCGGGTTCGATCCCCAGCACCCACATGGCGGCTGAGAACCATCTGAAACTCCAATTCCAGGGGAATCCGACGCCCTCTTCTGACCTCCGCGGCATTGCACGACATGGGTGCACAGACCTGCATGCAGACAGTACATTCATACACATAGAGAAAAATAAATAAAAAATTAAAAAAAGGGAAATCTCAACCTAGACATAGAAATAACCAGTCACAAGTCAGATTGTCAGAATGGATATGAAAACACAGGCTGTCTGTGGTGATAATAAAACACAGGCTGTCTGTGGTGATAATGACGTAAGCAAATGACATAAGGAAAAGGTGGGAACTCAGGCCTTGGGGAGTCAGTACTGAAATAGCTAGATTAGCATCCAGTAGGCTTCAGAGCAAAGAGAACTGCATACCAGGAGCCAAAGAGACATGACATAATATTCAGTCAGTTTACCAAGAAGACACAAGAATGCAAAATAACTGAAAGCTAAAACAGCTTCAAAACACATCTTGCCAAAAATCTATAAAAATGAAGGATTAATAAACAATTTATACTTATGTGTGGAAGTGTCAACATTCTATCCATAATGAATAGACAAGAAAGAAAATTAGTGAAGGGATAAAAGACCCAGACGGGACTATCAAACCATGACATAGAATTAACGTGAAAATTTCCACCCAAACAAAAGATAAACATTCTAAGGGAAGGTAGAAACTATTTTGAATTGAGCAAAAATAAAACTACCGCTTATCAAATTTGTGGAATGTTGATAAAAGAGTGCCAGGAAGGAAATGTTTAGAGAATTTAGAAGCATTTTTGAATAAACATTCCCAGCTTCCATCTTAATATTTAGGACAAGAAGGGTGAAATAATCCCAAAGTAAGCAGGAAAAAAGAAGATTAAAAGCCAAGACCAAACTGGGCGTAGTGGCGCATGCCTTTAATCCTAGCACTTGGGAGGCAGAAGCAGGCAGATCTTTGTGAGTTCAAGGCCAGCCTGGTCTACAGAGTGAGTTCCAGGACAGCTGGGGCTACAGGGAGACCCTGCCTCGAAAAGACAAAAAAAAAAAAAAGCCAAGACCAGGAATCAATAAAATTTAAAAAAAGGAAAACAAACCACAGAGAAAAATCAATAGGACCAAAAGCTTGTTCTCTAAAAAGAGAAACTTCTGGAGCTGGAGAGATGGCTCAGTGGTTAAGAGAACTGGCTGTTCTTGCAGAGGACTGTGGTTTGGTTCCAAGCACCCACATGGCAGCTAACAACCGTCTGTTCCAGGGTATCTGACACCCTCTTCTGACCTCCACCAGCACTGCCTGACTGGATATGGATGCACTTACATATATGGAGACAATACACTCATGCACATAAGATAAAAATAATAAAATATTTTTATTTTATATTTTTTAAGTGTATGCGTATACTGTCTGCATGTAGGTTGGTGCACCCATGTCTTGCAATTGCAATGCCTTGGAGGTCTGAAGAAGGCTTTGGATTCCCCTGAACTGGAGTTAAAGACGGTTCTTAGCCACCATGTGGGTGCTGGGAATCGAACCTTGGTCCTCTGCAAGAGCAGTTGGTGCTCTCAACTGCTGAGCCATCTCTCCAGCCCCTAAAAAAAATAAAATATTGTTTAAAACTTTTAAAAGAAGTTGAAAAGGAAGAAGGAGTGTATAATAAGTATCAGGAGAGACAGTACCAATGCAAAGCCTGACAGCATGACAAGAGACTGTTGTGATCTGTATCCACATGTTTGATGGAGCAATTTTTTTAAAAAACCATAAATTACCACAATTCTCACAAAATGAGATAATAGCTACAAAACCAAGGTGACTTTGTAGTTAAAATGCTTCTGATAGATCAGGCTTACATGATTTCAATGGAAAGTTCCTGTAAACAATTAAAGAAAATAATTCTATACAATGTCTTGCAGGACAGAAGAGGGAGAGATACTTCCAAAGTTATTTTATGAATAGTGGGGACATTCAAATGTCCTTGGGAGCTGGGACAGAGATAAGAATTTGCTTTTCATTTTAAGCCACTTTAGGGAAACAGAGAGTTTCATTTTCAGTTATGTACACACATTACTTTAATTGTAGTTGAATACGAACAGTTTGGCTGAAAGCCTAAAACCCACCCATCCCACTGCTTTCACCTCTATCATGTCTGGACTCCGCCTCTGAAATCAAGGCTACCTGGCTGTCATTTCCCCTCATATTTGGTCTTCCCTGTGTTCAGAGATGTTCTGGAACTTTCAACTGCAGGTCATCATACACCTCTCATCTCAGGTCTTTCATTATGAACTTCCCTAAAGTCAGGCCCTTGGTCCACCACAATACTGTGAGCTCAAAGGTTTTTTGTTTGTTTGTTTGTTTGTTTGTTTGTTTTTAACAACCAACTTCGGGGAGCCATCAGTGAGACTCTCAGAAAAGAATGTAATGGAGGAAATCCCCTGGAGCTGACTGGTGAACTTGGGCTCTGCTGTGTTTCACACTTGCCAAGCACTCCGAGTGCACCAGGGGACTCACAGGGAGACCGCAGGGGCCACTCATGGGAGGTCATGACACCCTGGGTTGAGAAATAGTACTGGCCACTAGCATGCTAACCTCAGAAAAACATGAATTTCAAAAGAGTTGAGAGGATCCTGGCATTGGTGTGCAGCACACAGTGGGGAGCTGGGATAACACAGGGCAGGATGGGGTTAAAGGCTCCCCATGAGATAATTCTGTGCCTCTTTCACAATTACCAATGGAGTCTGGGGTAAAAGAGTCAGAACCACATAGAACGGACCTAGGGGCTTTGAAAAGGGAGAATTGGCTGGCAAAAGGCAAGTCTTTATACAGAACAAGATGTTTGGAAAATATTCCGAGCTGTTTGTTCAGCCCAGATGTCCCTGGACAGATCCCAGCGTCTTTTCTCCCCAGGCATTTGCCCAGACTCCCAGGACCGTCAGTGATTAAGATTGTTGACTGTTTCCCGAGAACTTGAGATGTGTAATGACAGTAGCAGGGGCAGGAGGTCTGGTTGATTTTACATCTGGAGTTTGTTCTTCCCATGTTTGGTCACATGTGCACTGGGCATAACAGGCTTCACTTGAGAACCCAGTATCAGTAACACTGCTCTCCAAAGAACTTTTCTTGCCCAGACCCCACAGTGGATACAGTATAATGACATTGACGAAGCATTGTATGTTAACATTCTGACAGCAGCAGAGACCTATGGAACCACACCAATCTTCTTCCTGAGATGAAGACATGTATGAAATATAAAAGAAACCGTTTGGGGCTTAAGTTTACTGTTTCAGTCAGATCTTTGACCCAGTCTTTTTTGTTGTTGTTCCTTCTCATTTATATCGTTCCAAAATATGCCCATATGGACGCTACAGATATACCAAAATTATGACAACCGAAAAGAAACCATTATGATGCCGCTGCCCATGCATCACTTAACAAGGAGCAAGTCACTGTTCTGAGTGCGACATTTGCCCTAACCCTTGCCTTTTTTAAACTCCTACCACGACATCATGAGTGGTTACTGTCACCACATGCTACGCGAGGATAAAGGATCACAGAAGGCCATCTTGTCCTGAATCACCACCCTGGAAATGGTAGTTCTCAGAGTCTGCATGTGCAATGCCTAGCCAAAAGTTCCTTTCAGTCAGTGCCTGCAGGGGGCTGCACCAAGACCCTTCTCATCTACCCTTATGTTTTCTATGACGTGTAGGATTATCACATCAACTTCGGCAGTGTGGTAGTCTTCTGAAGAAGCACAGGCACATGGGTAACCCTGTTCTCAAATGGCACTGAACACATTTATTTCATCTTTAAGACCAACTAACACGTTTGTAATTCTCAGCTCTTGGTGTATTCCCACCAGGAGACTGGGCTGGGAACAGTCTAGGGGTAGGTTATGGTTCCAGTGTGAAACGTCTCCCACAAGCACTTGTGTTTGAATACTCGTGTCCCAGCAGATAGTTCTATTCTGGAAGGTTGTGGAACCTAGAGAAGATGGAGCCTTCCTGTAAGAAGTGGGTCTCTGGGGGTGGGCCTTGAGGTTTGATAGCTGAGCCCAACTTCCTGAGTGCCCAAGCAGAAACACAGAGACCAGCGTAACCACAAGAGCCATAAATGCTAAGCCTCCTATGGAAGCACATGTCCAGAGAAGAAAGGCGGACAATAACCCTGTCAACTCAGGAGACGGAAGGGACTGAGGCATGAACTGCAGATGGCTGAGGTGGTACTTTCACCTGTGAAGACTCTGCAGGCTGGCCTCCGAGTGGGTTGCCCCCAGTGCACTTTCAAACTTTTTGTAATGGACAGGTTGTGGCCGTGGTAAACAGGTGCGAACTGTGAATGAATCCACAGTGAAGGGCGATTATTTCCTCATTCAGCTGATATCTCTCTCTCTCTCTCTCTCTCTCTCTCTCTCTCTCTCTCTCTCTCTCTCTCTCCTCTCTGTTTTTCCACCTCTCAGTCTCTTTCTCTTCTTTGCCTCAAATGCATGCCATGGTTCTATCTCGTTGTTGCACTATCATCATCAGTTAATTCATGGCAGTTGTTTATTCATACATTTAGTTTATATGTTTACATGTTTTATTAGACGATGTTGTGTGTGAAAGAACATTTTCATTATGACATTTCCATCCATGCCTGTTATGTACTTTGACCGTCTTCACTCTGGATTTCCCCCTCACCTTCCCCTAGTTACGCTTCTTCGGATACTGTCTTAAACACCACTAGATACTAACACCGAACCTGGCCTACATCAACTGTGACCTTTTTTTTTTTTGGTCTTTTTTGAGACAGGGTCTTCCTTTAGTCCCAGCTGGCCTGGAGCTCACTCTGTAGACCAGGCTGGCCTTGAACTCATAGAGATCCACCTGCCTCTGCCTCCCGAGTGCTAGGATTAAAGGCATGTACCACCACACCCAGCTATCAACTGTGAACTTTAACCTTGTTTCTTGTTCAGAATTTTGTGGGCTCCCAACAATTTGCCCTTTCATCATTAAAATATACATTTATTATACATATATAATGATATACAATTATTATGTACACTAGAACACATATAATGTAATATATACATAAAATACACATATATATAAAGTATATACATAATATATACATTAAATATACATATATTATACATATATAATGATATATATTTATTATCTACACTATAGCATATTTCATAATGTAATATACACATAAAATACACATATATACATAATGTATATACATTAAAATCTACATATATTAGACATATATAATTATTATTTACATTGTAACATATATCTTAATATAATATATACATGGCCAGGAAAGAAATTCTCTATGATATAGTATAGTTAAAGCATTAAAGTAAAGAAAGGATGCTGAAAGATACAAAAGAGAGTGAGATCAACAGTTAACAAAATGCCCCATAGACAGGGCGACAGGCCAGTCTAATGGAGGAAATTCCCCATTTGAAGCTCCCTCTACCCAGGTATGTCAAGTTGACAACTAAAAGCCATGCAGCACAAAGTGTTAAGTGGGGAATGGTGGTGCACACCTTTAATGTCAGCACTCTGGAGACAGAAGCAGGTGGACCTCTGTGAGATCAATGCCAGCCTGGTCTACAACACAGTGAGTTCCAGATGGGCTAGGGCTATGGGAGACCCTGTCCAAAACAAAATAAATTAAGATACTGATTATCTCATGCCATTTGTTGAATAATGTGTTGAAAGTACAAAGCAGCATGGACTTATGGGTAATCGCCATGCACATGCACAGCAGAAGATAGAGATGGGGGTGTATTAGACATGATGGGTGGGAAGACAAAAGCTGCAATATTCAAAAACTGTCACTAATGCCACTAAATTCCTGGAATCCCAAAGAGAGTGTAGGGTAATACATTGCTACGTGTGGGGGGGAAATCAAAATTCAAAGCTCTAAGAATGTTTTTTTAGTGAGTATCTATTGAGTTTGTGCAATCATTAATTCTAAAAATCAGAAGCCAAACCATCACGTTGATGACTGTCTATGCAGTGTGCATGTGCGCGTGTGTGTGCATGCACACGTGTGTGTGTCTGTGAGTGTGCATGTGTGCGTGTGTGTGCGTGCACGTGCATGTGTGTGTGTCTGTGAGTGTGCGTGTGCGTGTGTGCGTGTGTGTGTGTGTGTGTGTGTGTGTGTGTTTAGAAATATATTAGAGGCAACAAGTGCAAAATTTGCTGCTTGGACTGGCAAGATGGTGTTCATGTAGAGCGTTCGGAGGGAGACCATCCCTTCCTTCTACTAGGTCTTTTTTTTTTCTCAGTTCTTTTTTTTTTTCTTTTGACTTTATTTATTTTTTTCATTTTTTAACAATAAGTAATAATTTATGAGTACAAGCATCCCTCGTGTAAAACCAATTTGCAAGAAGTTGTGCCCAAACCCACACAACCCGAGGGTCCCACCATCCAGCTGGGGGGCTTGTATGTTCAATCAAGTTGATCAAATAAGTGTCCAGTCTATATTGTTGTAGTTTCACCATTCACCCCAATCACAGCCCTTACATTCTACCATGCCCCTTCTTCCACAGATTGTTCCCTAGGCTTAGAAAAGGGGCACAGGTGGACGAGAAGCAAAACAGTCTACTTTCTCTGGAGTTGTCGTTTTGGACTCTGGTCAATTCTGGCTGTTTCCTTTCATGGGCTGACAGTTTGTCCAGGAATAACCTTTCAGTCCTACTAATTTAGACTATTATTTAGACATACAGGTATTTAAACAGTACTAATTATTATGGTAGGTTACTTTGGTATAGATACAGATGTTTGGATGGTATGTTAATCCATGAATTACATTTTTTCCTGTAAAATGTGACAGGGTCTTACTGCGGCTTATAACATCTCCTAACCACTAGAGGATGTAAGCTTGTGGCATCAGCCATGGGATATTCCTCCGAGGAGAGAGCTAATAGCCAATTAGATTTGGGATATAAGGACATATGGCTGCCACTGCTGCACAGTATTTCCAGGCAGGTGAGGTGTAGCTGGTGCTGACAGAGGAGTCTTGCTCGACTCAAGGAGACCTATATTTGCTTTATTGGTTTAGTGGCATTTGGTAACACTCTCTGGCATTCCAGAGACCAACTGTACACTTGCAAGTGCGGTCTCAATACATCTTTCCCATGCTTACATCAGGTTTTTGACAGCAGGGCCTTATTGCCTCTCCTTTTGCTGGTATCCCAATTTACAGGCAAGAAGCCTTTCCCTTTGGGGGGGGGCTTGGCTCCCCCATTCTACTAGGTCTTTAACAGCCTGGATGAGTCAGAAAAACTCATCATTTTATATTTTAATTTCTCTTAGAAACACCCTCCAAGTTGACAAATAAGCAACAACAACAATAAAACAAGTACCACATCAAGTTGAAGTAATAAGGGTTACACAGATGGTTCAAGTTCTGGTTGATGCAGTATTTCACTGTGCACAGGAGCCCAGAAACGCCTGAAGGAAACATAACTCAGCAACAATGGAGAGGGCCATGAAGCCAGCACCTCAGCCTCTTCCTTTATGTTTTCCCATCACTCTGATTTGCTTCTCCGAATGTCTTTGTATTTTTAAAAAATATTTATTATTTTTAATCTTCTGTGCATGAGTGTTTAACCTGCATGTAGATGTCTTATGTGTGTGAGTATTTAGCCTGCATGTATATGTCTGTGCACTACATGCATGGCTTGTGCCTTCAGAGGTCAGAAGAGATGGTTGGATTCTCTAGAATCTGCTGGAACTGAACTCCGGTCCTCTTCAAGAGCAATGTAAGTGCTCTTAGCCACTGAGTCATGTCTTCAGCCCCTGTCTTTGTTTTACAGCATCTAAGCTGCTTGCTTGCCTGGACTGAACTACCAGTAGCTCAGAGACCCAAGGTTTCCGACCTTCTCATTCCTCATCAATGTCAATAAAAATATTTTTAAACATCTATGCCTAATACCTTTAAACTTATAAATGGTACCCAAGTGTGCATAATACAGAATATAATAAGGGAAGGAAATTCTTTATAATGTCTAATTCTCATGGCTCTGTCTCAAAGCCAAGTCACACTTGGCTTGGGGGCTTATTGCTAATGACAGTGTATTTTAATAATATTCTAGATTGACTTCTTGATTAGTATAAATGAACCTTCGGCTAAGTGTATGTCATGTTTGATTATCTCCTTATAGCTTTGCTTCGTAATGTGGTTCAGCTGAAATGAATAAAAGATGACAGCGCTGACATTTTCTTGTTTTCTTGGAATCTCCAATCTATAGGGTCTTTATCTTTGTGTTAGTTCATATTAAAGCAGATAATTGAAGCTGCAACTCCACCCATCAGGATAAATTGCAATAGGCAAGGCTATTGAGTATCCTGCCTAGGGTGATATTTCATGACTATCAACATTATTTTATGCCTTTGTGTGTTATAAAAACCTGGTAAGAACACAGTTCTTTTCTGTGGAAATCTACGTGGTTATGCCCAACAAACTAGACTTAGTTCTTTACATGCCTTGGAGGTGGTATCTAGTTGAGTTGTGAATCTGTTTCAGCAAACTTGCCTGATGACCTGTGTATGTATATGTGTGGAATTCTTTGAACGAGTTCTAGCGACTGACTGAAGTCTTCCTTAAATTATGGTCGAATGAAAGTTTAGTAGTATTTGTATTTATATTTGTTAGGCATGATGAATTTGTTCTTTCAGTCCTCTGAACCAACCCAAGACCAGCGTGGAGAGGATGTAACCCAATGAGAACTGCAGTTATTGTCCATGCAGTGTGGACTCTTTTCTGCCTTTCCCCAGAAAAGTCTAGTAAGTGGAATGTGATACATAATAGTCTGAGGTTTACAGTTTACAAACTGTCCTATGTGAATCTATTAAATATTAGTAAGAATTTCTTCCTTTAAAAATGCAAGGCAAAGCCAGGCATGGTGGTGGATTCCTTTAATCCCAGCACTCGGGAGGCAGAGGCAGGTGGATCTCTGTGAGTTCAAGGCCAGCCTGGTCTACATAGCACAGCTGGGACTAAAGGGAGACTCTGTCTCAAAACAATCAAAAAAGAAAGAAAAAATCAAGGTGAGGGGTTGGAAAGATGGCTTGGCTATTGGGAGCTCTGGCTGCTCTTACAAAGGATCTGGGTTTCGTTCCTCCAGCACCTACATGGCAGTTAACAACCATCCATATAACTCCAGTTCTAGGGAATCCAATTCCCTCTTCTGGCTTTTGCAGCCATTACATGCTCACAGGCAAACACTCATACACATAAAATAAATAAGGAACTGGAGAGATGGCTCAGTGGTTGGGAGCACTGACTGCTGTTGCAGAGGACCCATCTGTAACTCCAGTTCCAGGGAATAAAATGCCCTCTTCTGGTCTCTGTGAGCATTGCATACCATGGGAACACATACATGCAGGCAATACACTCATACACATGAAATAATAATAAATAAACACATTAATAATTTTAAATGCAAAGAGGGATTGTATTCTCACGTGGCCATCTTGGGTACTCTTACTCTCCTTTGAGGTCATCATGTGAGCTTTTGCACCATCCTTTCCTCTAAGAATCTGAGTAAACATTACCAATAATCCCTGAACGAAGCTCACTCTGATTCTGTATTTGCTCTTTAAGGTCATGGGCTCTGTACTCATGTCAGAGTAGAAGATAGCAGACTTGGGACATGAACGTAAATAAGAATCATATTCTTGGAATTGCTCCTGCTCCCTCAAGGTTATGTGGCAGACCTATAAAGCCTTTGGGTCGGGATTGCGATCATTCTACGCTGTGGTTTACATAAATGCCATAATTTACAAACCCACACAAGAAACTAATAATATGATGGTTATGACCAGTAATAACACAAAAAGTAGCCTAATGTATTTCTATATTTGGAATACTCCAAGTCCTACAGACCTCAGTGCATAAAACAAACAGGAGCATAATTTCAAAAAGTCAAGAAACCCCAGCAAATTTCATAATTGACTAACAGGCTGGAGAAGGAGGAGATTGGTGGCAAAAGATCATAATGTAGACAGGAAAGAAATTTCTGCAAACTGATTCTTAACGGTAGCCCAGGGCAGATCTCTGGTCTGAAGATGATTTGGCTTTCATTTTCCTTGTTCTGTCTGCTAGGCATGGCTGTCAACATTGGACATGACCCAGGCAGTTTCTTTGATGAGTGGTGAGAGATACTGACTATAAGTTTGAGGATGCATATTTAGAATACAGTAATAAACTCTGTTGGTCTAGGGACGTGGCAAAAGTAGGTTTTTCTCTAGGATGTGTGACCTCTCCAGACAAATGTATTTGGCTATGTTCCCTCCCATTGAGCCAGCATTAATTCCAATTAGACAGCTATTGATTACCCCAAAGATAAACGTGCCACTACCAGGGACTGGAGAGATTGCTCAGGGTTAAAAAGCACGGGCTGTTCTTCAAGAAGATCGAGGTTCTAATCCTAGCACCCACATGAGGGCTAACAACTGTCTATAATTCTAGTTCCAAGGGGATCCTATGACTTTTTCTATCCTCTGTGGGCTTTGCCTGATACAGGTGCATGTACACATATGCAGGCATAACATTTATACACATAAAAGTAAATAAAAAATTTAAAAAGTGCTACTACCAGATGAATAGTGACAGCTTCCTGGTAGGCCTTTATAGCTGGGTAGGACCGCTGATTTGTTTCCTGCCTTGACAGTTTGCATAGTATCCTCTGACACCATGAGAGCTTGTCTTCAGAGAGAAGGCTTCCAGGTCAGTTCCAGCCTGAGCACTCCAAGTCCTCTATCTGAAGTATGTCCTGTCTTTAGCAATAGGCTGTTACCTTTAAATTCTGGGAGGTGACAATAGCCTGTGTTATTTTGGGAGTCTCTTGAACTATGCTGACTATACATAACCCAAAGGGATGTTTCTCCTGCCTGGGACTGTTTTTTTGTGATATAGCCTTCACCTACACACACACACACACACACACACACACACACACACACACACACGTGTATATATATATATATATATACACATATACACACATGTGTATATATATGTGTGTGTATGTGTGTGTATTTTTCAGTCGGACTTTGAACTAATACGTTTCCTTCTGATTTTTTCATACCATCTGAACATTTATCAAGAAAAGCTGTGTAGTTTTGTCCAACCTTTCTCCTGTGTCTTGGAATAAATGACCCGAGTTTTGTTCTTTATCTCATTGCATGTATGTTTCATTAATTGATTTCATGTACTAAGGGCACCATGCATTTTGTAGATAGGTTGCACTTGATCGTGGAGGCAATTCATTTTATATTTCACGGGATCTGCCTATCCAGTATTTTTATTAAGCATTGACTTCTGTATTAGTTACTTTTCTGTTGACTTGATAAAACACCATGACGAAGAGTTTATTTGGCTCCTGGTTCTGAAAGGGTAAGAGTCCACCGTGGCAGAAGGCAGACAGCAGAAAGCTGAACACTCACATCTCCAAATAGGCACAGGAAGCTGACAGGGACAGACTGGAAGTGGACAAGATATAGACTCTCCACAGTGACATGCGTTCTCCAGCAAGGCCAGACTTCTTAAACCTCCGAAAACTGCGACTCCAGCTGGGAACTAAGTGTTCAGATACATGGAGCCTCTATGGAGCACAGTCATTTAAACCCCCACACCATGCATATATTCATAAGACGCATTAACCTACAGCTTCTTGTACTTTTTATATCTTTGTCTAATTTCAGTATCAAGATAATATTGGCCTCATTGTATGAACTAGAAAGTGTATCGCCAGGCGTGGTGGCCCATGCCTTTAATTCTAGCACTTGGGAGGCAGAGGCAGGTGGAACTTTGTGAGTTCAAGGCCAGCCTGGTCTACAGAGTGAGTTCCAGGACAGCTGGGGCTACAGGGAGACCTTGTCTCAAAAAGAACAACAACAACAACAAAAAGTTCATAACAGGGCTGGTTAAGGGCACTGGTTGCTCTTGCAGAGGACCCGCATGGTGGTTTAATTCCCAGCACCCACATGGTGGCTAACAACCGTCTGTAACTCCAGTTCCAGGGNTTGTCTCAAAAAGACCAAAAAAAAAAAAAAAAAAAAGCGTATTATCCTGTATTTCAGGAGATTGTGAAGGATTGTTAATAATTTTTCCTTCAGATGTTTGGTAAGATTTCCTGGTGAAGCTATCCAGTTCTTGGCATATCTTTGGGAGAATTTGATTAATTATTAATATTTGAAAAAATTATTTAGATTTTATACTTCATTATGAGTCATTTTCAGTAGTAATGCATATCTTTTTAGGATTTCATAATTTTCTTACAGTTATTTAAATTTTTGGCATTGAGTAGTCCTCACAGTGTTCCTTTATAATCTTTTTAATAAGATTGTTGTGTTCTTTTATTCCTGGTATTACTAATTTGAATCTTCTCTTTTATAGAAATAAAGTTTTCTCAGTTGAATTGATCTTTGCAGAGAATCAGCTTTGGATTCCATCTATTCTGTATTTCATTTTTCTCCTTCACTGTTTTATTTATTATGTATTTTGTTTAGTTTTCTATTCAAATTTCTAAGACGAAAGTTTAGGTTATTGATAAATTGATTTTTATTTCATATTGCATATGTTCATAGTTCATGAACATTTCACATAATGACTGTTTACATAAGTATTTATTATATGTAGGTCATTTCCATAAATATCTATTATACACAGGTCATATTTTCCCCATAACCCCCTCCTCTTCCTCCTCTTTGCTTTCTCCATTTTGACTCCTCTTGCTAGTCCCTTCTGTGTCCCCATAGGCAATTTAGTTTCTACTTTCATCTCACATACAGTCTTATAATATTAACTTCTTTATAAAATCTAAGAATCACCAATGAGAAACAACCATGTTTGCTATTCTGTGCATGTTTACTTTGTGTAATATGATTATCTCCAGTTGTACCCATTTTCCTACAAATAATGGAACATCATTTTATTTTATGGCTGAAAAATTCCATTTTATATATAGTATATATCATATTTCTTTGTTGTTGTACATCAAAGTTGGTTCTATTATGTAGCTATTGTGAATAGTTCTGCAGTAAACATTGATGTGCAAGTTTGCTTCAGGTCCCATGGAAGATTTATTTGTAGCTTTTGGAGAAACCTCCGTGCTGATTTTCAGTGGGCTGGGCTAGTTGATTCCCCCCACCAAGCAGTGTCTTTTGGTCCTCATTCTCTCCAGCACTGGTTATTTAGGTTTATTTTATTTTATTATTTTATTATTTATGTGTATGAGTGTACTGTCTGCATGTAAGTAGGTGCACCCATGTCACACAATGCTGCTGAGGTCAGAAGAGGGTATTGGATTCTCCTGAAACTGGAGTTAAAGACGGTTCTTAGCCACCATGTGGGTGCTGGGAATCAAACCCAGGTCCTCTGCAAGAGTAGTTGGTGCTTTTAACTGCTGAGCCATCTCTCCAGCCCCTGTTATTATTTTTTTTTAATGACTGTAATCTTGACTGGGGTGGCATGGAATTTCACCAAAGTTTTAATTTGCACTTCTCTGATATCTGGGGAGATTGGACATTTTTGATATGTTTATTTGCCATTTATATTTAATCTTTTGACAACTGTTAATTTCATTATCCCAATTATTCCCTGGGGTGATTGTTTCCTTTGTTTAGATTCTCAAGCGATTGGTATAGTCTAGTTATAAATTCAGTCAGAGGAATTGCTAACAAAGGGTCCCCCCACCCCCAAAATTCCATAGGCTGTCTCGACATTCAACAGTATCCTTTTTGCTATGCAGAAGCATTTTAATTCCATCAGGTCCCAAACCGTAAATGTCAGTTTTGCTTTTTCAGCAGTGGGAGTTCCAGTCAAAAAGTCCTGACCTATGTCTCAGCTTGGAGTGTGTTCCCTGCTTCTTCTGATACTTTCAGAGTCTCGGGTCTTACATCAAGGTCTTTGGTCTTTCTGGAGTGGATATTTGTGCAAGGTAAGCAACGAGAATCAGATTCATTTGTCTATCTGTAGATGCCCGGTTTTCCCAGGATTGTACCCATTTGTCACTATGACTTTGTAGTAGATCTTGAAATTAAGTGTGGTCATACCTCTAGCATGATTTATTTGCTCAGGATTGCTTGAGTTAGCTGAGTTCTTTTGTGTTTTGGTGTGAATTTTAAGATTGATTTTCTATTTCCATGAAATATGCCGTTGTAACTTTTATGGGAATTACATTAAATTTGTAGGTAGCTTTTGTTACTATAAACATTCTTTAACTCATCGTCATGATCTTTCCTGTCTTTTAGTGTCTTTTTCAATTTTTTTCTTCAATGTGTTAAAGTTTTCATTGTAGAAGTTTTCATTTCCTTGGTTGTGTGTATCCCAAGGTATTTTTAAGGCAATTGTGAATAGGAATTAGTCTCTACATTTTTCTTAGTGTGTTTGTTATGGGTACATATGAAGGTTATTGATTTTTGCTTTTTAAAATTTTATCCACTGTTACTTTGCTGACAGCATAACTCTGAGAGTTTCTGGTTGGAATCTGTAGAGTCTCCTATATCTAGAATCATATAATCTTCAAATAAGGATTCTTTGAGTTGGCTTATCATATATAATCTTTGCTGTGTTAAGATAAATTCCTTCTATTTTTAGTTTCTTCAGGGATATTATAATGAAGGGATGCTAGAGTTTTGCCAGATGCCTTTTCTGTATTGAGATGATAATATGAAACCTAAAACTATTTATGCGATATTTTACATTTAATGACTTATGTTGAATCATCCCTGAATTTCTGGATTCAACTTCATTGAATGAGCTCTTTGATCTGTTCTGGAACTCAGTTTGCAAGTTGTTTGAGAATTTTCCCATGTATGTTCTATAGAAAGAAGAAATCTCCCATGTATGGGAGGTTGGTTTATACTTTTCATTATTTGTGTAGTTTTGCTATCAGGATAATACTGGCTTTGTCAAAAGGGTTTGATAGTATTCTTTCCTTTGCTATTTTATGGGATAATTTGAGAAACAGCATTCACCAGTGAATTTATTTGGGTCCGGACTTTTTTTCTACTTGGAAGATTTCTTATTACTGCTTCAATTTCATTGCCTGTTATACAGTGATTTAAATTGTTTATCTTATCTTGGTTTAGTTTTAGTTAGTCATAGTCAACTAGAAGTTCACTCATTTCTTTCATACTTCCTAAGTTCATGAAGCCTAAGTTTTTAAGACAGGTCCTCATGACTTTATGAATTTTATTGTTATCTGTGGAAATATCTCCCTTTTATCTTATTTTATTTTTTGGTCTATTTGAGACAGGGTCTCTCTTTTTAGTCCCAGCTGTCCTGGAACTCACTATGGAAACCAGGCTGGCCTTGAACTCACAGAGATCCACCTGCCTCTGCCTCCCGAGAGCTGGGACTACAGACATGTGCTGCCACACCCAGCTGGTAATAGCTCCCTTTTAATCTCTAAGTTTAGTCATCTGGTGTTCCTTCTTTTGGTGAGTTAATCCAAGGGTTTATCAATCTTGTTTCATTTTTTTTTTTATTTGTTTCTATGTCATTATTTTTGCCCTCATCTTATATCATTTCTTCTTGTCTACTACTTTAGGTTTAGTGTATTCCTCTTGTTGTTTTTCCAAGGCTCTAAAGTGCATCATTTAATTATAATTTAAGAGTGCTCTAACGTTTTAATGTTGGCACTTGTAGCTTTCATTGTATCTGACAGTTTTGATGTGCTGTATTTTCATTTTCATTCAGTTCTAGAAAAGTTTTGTGTATGTTCACTGGCTTTTCTTATTGTTGGATTCTAGTTTTATTTCATTGTAGTTAAATAGAATATGTAAGCTTATTTCAGTCTTACAGTATCTGTCAAGACTTGCTTTGTGTTCTATTACATGATCTTTTTTGGAGACAGTTCCATGAAATATGAGAAGAAAGTGTGTTGGGTCACATTTTATTGCACTGTTCTGTAGAAATGTGATCTTTGATGTCATTTGACTCAGGTGCTTCTCCCTTTGTTTCATCAAGATGACCTTTCTATTGGTGACAGGGGGGTGTTGTGGTCACTTACTAGTACTGAGGTGGTATAAATCTGTCTTTACATTTAGCAATACTTGTATTATGACACGGTCCAACCACGTTCAGTGTGTATCTGTTGAAGATTGTAAGGTCTTCTTGATGTGTTTGCTCTTAATCAAAATGAAGTGACCTTCTTATACTTACTGAGTAATTACGGGTTGAAGGTTATTTTGTCAGATAGCAGAAGAGTGATATCTCTGTTTCTGAGTTCCCTTTGTTTGGAGGAGTATCTTTTTCCATCCTTTTATTCCAAAGTTGTATGTTTCTTTAATGGTAGGGAATGTTTCTTGGAGGCAGTAAATATATGTATCTTATTTTTAGTCCAGTTATCTCATCTGTATCTTTTTGTATTAATCATGTATCTAAAAAAGCAGAATTGGTAGAATAAAAATAGATATATAGATATATAGATAGATAGAGATAGAGAGAGGAAGATAGAGATAGATAGAGGTAGATAGATAGATATAGAGGTAGATAGAGATAGAGGTAGATAGATAGATAGAGATAGAGGTAGATAGATAGAGATAGATAGCTAAATAGAGAGAAATAGAGGTAGATAGAGGTGGATAGATAGATAGACAGACAGACAGACAGACAGACAGATAGATAGATAGATAGATAGATAGATAGATATGGATTTATTAGATTAGCTCACAGGATAGGGTCCGAGTGGTCCAACAAGGGTTGCACCACACTGGAGAGGCTGAGAATCCAGTAGTTGCTCAGTCCATGAGGATGGTTGTCTCAGTAGTCCCAGTCTGACACTGAAGGCCAGATGGATTTTGGGAGACCTGGTATTCTTTTTTTTTTTTTTTTTTGACCAGTAAGTACACATAGGCAATAAACATATAAAGCCTAATTGGTTTATAATTGGTTTTTAATATAAATAACATATAAACTAATTGTTAGCAAACATGTTGATCAAATAAAAAGAAAAGAGAGAAAAAAAATCAGGTCCGTTTTTTCTGTGATCTCACAATTCATCCCTCCTCCTTGGTCCTTGCAATCTTATGCACCAGCCTCTTCCATGAGAGTTTCTGGGCTTTGGAGGGGGAGGGTGAGAGAGAGTGAGAGATAGAAGATCTGCTATTCTTCAGCCTATGCCGGAATCCATCCTAGGGGTTGGTCACAGCAGGAAGAGGAACTCACTGGTGAGAGAGAAGGCAAATAGCAAAAACCAAGCTCCCTTCTACAATGACCTTTATACAGGCTGCCATCAGAAGGTAATGCCCACATCTGGGGGTGGGTTTTCCAGCTTCTGAATGATCCAGTCTGAAGGATCTCTTTCCCATTGTAGTTAATCCCAGATCCAGTTAAATTGACACCCAGGATTAGTCATCACACTTTTGAATGGGGAATTGAGACCATTAGTATTCAGAGCTGTTATTGAAGGGTGTGCTCATACTAATTCCTGCCATCTTTCTGTTGAATGCAGTGTTTTGCTAGTCCTCGTCTGTGTAACTACTGTTCTACTGCGGTTCATTCTTTCCGGTGACCTTGTGGTATCTTTCTCTGCAGCCCCCAGAATTCCTTCAGTATCTTTTTTTCCCAGGTCTGACTTAATAATCATGAATTCTTTTAGCCTGTTTTATTGTGGAAATTTTCTTTAATTTATCTCTATCATTGCCTGAATGTTCCAATTCTTCTACCTTTTCTTCAAGCCTTGGTGTTCTTTTCTCTCCTTGACCCATTCTACTGGTGAGATTTTTCCATAGAGCCTTTTATTTAAATTTTAATTTCCAGTATTTTGGTTTGGATTTTCTCTAGTGTATCTATCTTTTTGTTGAAGTCCTTCATTCTGATGTTTTATTGTGTTCTCTTGAAATTCATTCAGGAGTCTATTTATATTTTTTTATTTTCACACATATTTATATTAATTCTTTTAAATTCCTCCTCTGGAATTTCAACTAATTCGCTCTTACTGGAGGCCATTACTGTGAGAGTCCCAATATTTGTTGCAGCTTCATCCCATCATATTTGATGTGTTTCTTCATTTTCACTCATTTTCAGGCATTTTAAATTTCCCCTGTGATTATTGCTCTGATCTATAGAGTAATTGAGCAAAGTGTTTTCAAATTGCCATATTATTGTGAATTTCTCAAGTTTCTTTTTATTATTGATTACTAATATTATTTCATTATCATTACAGAATCTTTGCCTGATTTCATACATTGGAAGCCAGCAAAGAGTTTTGTGTCTTCACATAAGTTCTGTCATGAACATTTCAGAAGAATGCACATTGTGAAATTCTTAGATGAAAATGACTGCAGGTATCTGGTACATTTTGTTTGCTTATATGCTGAAGCAGTCTTCTATTTCCCTATTGACCTAGTGGCTACAAAATTAGGGTGTTGACATACTAGTTATTATTCAACTATTTCTTTCTCCTTTCAGTTTCATTAAGTTTTCTTCATGTTTGGGGGCTTTTGTTTTTAGGTGCATGTATGTTTATAATTACTTTATTTTTCATGAAGAATTGTCTTCATAAAAACTTTTGTCAATGGGGCTGGAGAGATGGCCTAGCGGTTAAGAGCGCCAACTGCTCTTACAGAGGACCCGGGTTCGATCCCCAGCACCCACATGGCGGCCGAGAGCCGTCTGAAACTCCAATTCCAGGAGAACTCCAGCTCCAGGGGAATCCGAGACCCTCTTCTGACCTCCGCGGCGTTGCACGACACGGGTGCACAGACTTGNTTTTGTCGCTGGGCGTGGTGGCACATGCCTTTAATCCTAGCACTTGGGAGGCAGAGGCAGGCGGATATCTGTGAGTTCCAGGCCAACCTGGTCTACAGAGTGAGTTCCAGGCCAGCTGGAGTTACAGGGAGTCCCTGTCTCAAAAACACCAAAAACCAAACCAAAACAAAACAAAACAAAACAACTTTGGTCATAAAATTTTCTATATTAATAATTTTTGTCTCAAGGTCCATTTTGACCATTATTAACACTTGTGCTCTCTATATAGCATAGGTGTCCTGGAAGTTTTACTTTCAAGCTTTATCATTGAACTTAAAATGTGTCTCTTCTAGGTAACATCTAATTGACCTTACCTGTGTATGTGTTTTAAATTCTATTTGTTCAATCTCTCTTTTAACTAGAAATTTAATGTAATTTATGTTTACATAATTAGCATTAATACTTATTTCACTGTCTGTGACCCACATACATGTGCATGCACACATACATGCAAATACAACATACACATACAAACACATAGAAACACACACTTATTCCTCAATTCCTTCATTGCATTAAAAAGACATTTTAGGGCTGGAGAGATGGCCTAGTGGTTAGGAGCGCCAACTGCTCTTTCAGAGGACTCAGGTTCGATCCCCAGCATCCACATGGCAGCTGAGAACCATCTGTAACTCCAATTCCAGGAGAATTCCAGTTCCAGGGGAATCAGATGCCCTCTTCTGACTTCCGCGATGTTGCATGACATGGGTGCACAAACCTACATGCAGACAGTACATTCATACACATAAATAACTAAATAACTAACTAAATAAATAAATTACAATAAAAAATTTTTTAAAAGACATTTTAAATAATTTAATACCTCTTTAATTTTTACTATATTTGAGTTGTTTTACAGTGGTTGAGGATTATAAGCAATATGCTAACTTGAAACAGTTGGGTTTAGAAAGATGAGAACACTTAGAACAAAAGTAGATGATAATAGTTGCATAAAGATATGAATAAGCTTGAAGTCACTCTCCTAATTGTCTTCTGTTGGTTTGTGTAAACATTCTGACCAAAAGAAACTTCGGACAGGAAATGATTTATTTCATCTCATTACATTCAGCTTATTGCAGTGAGGGTTATAGTCCATCACTGAGGGACGTGAAGGCTGGAACTCAAGCAAGAACTCAAGCAGAAACCATGGAGAAAAATGGCTTGCTAGCTGGCTCATGCTTAGGTAGCTTTCCTACACAGCTTGGGATCACCTGCCCAGGAAATGGCACCACACAGTGGGCTGGGCCCTCCTACGTCAATTAACAATCAAGATAATCCCCCCACAGACATGCCAACAGGTCAATCTGATATAGGAAATTCCTTAATCAAGGCTTCCCTCTCAAATGGCTGTAGGGTGTGCTGAATTGACAGTTCAAGCTAAAACAGCCACTGGGCTTAGCTAATTTGAATCAGCATGACATGGCACTACACAAATCAGATCATATCCCCCATCTGTGGGTTTACTGTTGCTGATGTCTTAGTGACTGAACTCTACTTAGTATTTTGTTCAGCTAGAGATTTGACATCAATTTCCTTAAGTGCTCTGCGAAGATCAAGGCTTCCATTCTTGTTTGAGATATTCTGGAGTGTACCTTCAATGACTGGGAGCTCAAGACTCTCTGTTGGCTTTCATTTACTGATTGGATCTCAAGGTCAGCCAAAGGGGAGAAGTCAGTTCTTCTCAGGCCTTTCCTGGGTGTGTGCCTAGTCCTGCCCAAATGCAAGGACTTCTAGATTCCCAGAAACATGTCAGAGCCATTTAAAGCCACTTATGGACATCTCATTCCCCAAGTTTTCCTTTGAAATATTTTGGCTAGCCTTGAGTTTGCTCAACTATTGTTCAAGCAGCCAGGATGTTAGACAATTGCAATGATTTTATTTTCAGCAAATGCTTAAGGTTCTATTCAGTGAGTAAGTTTTAAATTGGGTCAAATAAAAATAAACTTTGTCACTGGGATTTTTTTCACAGAGCTATCAGGTAAGCGTGGTAGTAAGCATGAGGCTTTGGGGGCATCCAGAACCATTCTCACCCTTCTCAACAGTGATTCTTCTTCCTGTTTCCCATATCTCCCACAAAATAAATTAAAATGTGGGCTGGAGAGATGGGAGGACTTGCATTTAGTTCCCAGCCTTCCCTGGCATTGCACAACAGGAGTGTACTTATATAAATGCAGGCAAAAACACTTATATACATACAATAATAATAAATAATTTTACAAAAATGTCCTGAAGCTTCTGTTTTTATTGAGTTCTACTCTCCTTGGATAGTTTCAAGTCCATGACCAATTTCAAACATTTTGAAAAAGTCTATTTTGACATAGTTTTCCTATCTTCAATTTGATTTTAAGAGGATCATATTCTTGATGTATGGCCTATGAAGGATGTGTTATAATAGTACAATTATTAATTTATAAGAAGATAGTACCACCTGGCATGGTGGCAGGTGCCTATAATCCCAGTACTCAGGAAGCCAGGATGGATAGATCATGAGTCTAAGGCCAGCCCAAGCTACAGATTAGGACCTCGCCACAGAAAGCCAAACAGAAAGGAAGAGAGAAAGAAAGAAAGAAAGAAAGAAAGAAAGAAAGAAAGAAAGAAAGAAAGGCAAAACAATGAATTAAAACAAATATTTGAGGGGCTGGACAGATGGCCTAGCGGTTAAGAGCACCGACTGCTCTTGCAGAGGACCTGGGTTCAATCCCCAGCACCCACATGGCAGCTGAGAACTGTCTGCAACTCCAATTCCAGGAGAACTTCAGTTCCAGGGGAATCCGACACCCTCTTCTGCACGACACGGGTGCACAAACCTGCATGCAGACAGTACATTCATACACATAAATAAAAACATAAATAAAAAGATTTTTAAAAATGAATAATATTTGAAGGAGCTGGAGAGATGGCCTAGCCGTTAAGAGTGCCGACTGCTCTTGCAGAGGACCCGGGTTTGATCCCCAGCACCACATGGTGGCTGAGAACCGTCTTTAACTCCAGTTCCAGGGGAATCTGACACCCTCTTCTGACCTCCGCAGCATCACACAACACGGGTGCAGAGACCTACATGCAGAGAGTACGTTCATACACATAAAAAAATAAAAAATATTAAAAATTTTAAGAAAAGAATAATATTTGAAGCTGGGCATGATGGTGCACACCTTTGATCCTAGCACTCAGGAGGCAGAGGCAGGTGGATCTTTGTGAGTTCAAGGCCAGCCTAGTCTACAAAGAGAGTTCCAGGACAGCTAGGGCTACAGGGAGACCCTGTCTCAAAAAGACCAAAAAAAAAAAAAAAAAAAGAATAATATTTGAGCTGGGTGTGGTGGCACACATCTTTAATCTCAGCACTTGGGAGGCAGAGGCAGGCAGGATCTCTGTAAGTTCAAGGCCATAGTGAGTTCCAGGTCAGCCGAGGCTACAGGGAAAGCTTGTCTCAAAAATACCCCCACAAAAGAAGAGTATTTAAAAGGCTGGAGAGATGGCTGCTCTTGCAGAGGACCCAGGTTCAATTCCCTGCACCCACAGGACAGCCAACAACCATCTGTAACTCCAGTTCCAGGGCAATCACTGGCCTCTTCTGACCTCTGTGGGCATGCATGTAGAAATACACTGATAAACATAAAAATAATAAAATATTTTTAAATGAGTAATACTTGAGTTTTCATCTCTATAACACTCTTGGAACGCTTGGTAATGGGTGAAATAAGGAGATAAAATATAATTAAGCATATCTGAACAAATGAAAACCAGAATAACACACTCTATCCAATAGACACAGAATATTTGTTTAAAGTACATACACATGGACATATACAAGGAAAGAGCATCCCTTGGGCTCAAGTATCAATTACTTTATAAGAATTAAAATAAAACTCTAACCACAACCTAATTAAGTTGGTTTAAATTTTCGAGAGGCTCCAAATAGTTAACATTTATATAAATAACACACTTAAAAATAACCAATAGATTAAAGAAGAGGTACAGGGAAATTAAAAATGTGTGAACTTTTATAAGAACAAAAGTACAGTGTTATCATCATTTGTAGGACTTAGCGAAAACAGGAACTAGAATAAAGTTTTATAACTTCAAATGCTCATATTAGAAAACAGAAAGCTATAAAGCCAATTATTTAAATTCTGTGCTGTGTGTGTACATATGTGTAAGAATGAGCTCACACAGATGCCCTCTTCACCTTCTCGTTGGACTGATCTCTCACTGAACTCAAAGCTAGACTCTTTCAGCTAGATGGGCTGGCTGCCCAGATCCAGGGATCTCTGAGTATCTCTGCCAGTCTCCTCAGAGCTGGAGTTACAGGCTTACACTGCTATGTTCAGCTTTCAGATGGGTTCTGGGGATCCAAACTCTCAGATCCTCAAAGCAAAACACTTTACTTACTAAGCTGTCTCTTCAGCCCTAACCTCTATTTTTAAATGGTAGGTGTGCTGGTTTGAATGAGAGTGTCCCCGCATAGACTTTAAGTATTCAGACATTTTGTCTCCAGTTGGTGGCACTGTTCTTGGAGGTCTTAGAAGGTGTGGACGTGCTGGAGGAAGTATGTCATTGGGGGTGGGCTTAGAGAGTTTAACAAGCCTCGTGGTCTCCAGTGTCTCTCTCTCTGCTTCCTGTGTTCATTGTAAGACATGAACCTCAGCTTTCTGCTCCAGCCCTGGCCACCATGCCTCCCACCACCGTGGACTCTAATTCCCCTGAACCGTCAATCGTAAGCTCAAATAAACTCTTCCTTTTATAAGTTCCCTTGCTCATGGTGGTTTATCACAGCAACAGAAAAGTGACTAATACAGTTATTTGGTACCAGAGAGTGGGCTGTTGGCTGTGAAGAACCTGACCATGTGGATGTTTAGAGAAATGTGGAAGACTTTAGAACTTTAGGCTAGAAAAGCTGTTGACTACTGCAAGCAGAACTCAAGGGGCCATTCTAGTAAGAAGCCTGGAAGGAAGCATTGCTGTGAAAAAATGTAGTTCCAGAAGAAAATAAAGACTTAGGTAGCAACTGGGATATTTTAGCAAAGAGTCTGGCAGCAGTTTGCCCACAGCCCAAATGCTTGCCTGATGGAGGACCCAGGTTCGATCCCCAGCACCCACATGGCGGCTGAGAACCGTCTGAAACTCCAATTCCAGGAGAACTCCAGTTCCAGGGGAGTCCGACACCCTCTTCTGACCTCCGCGGCATTGCAGACCACGGGTGCACAAACTTGCATGCAGACAGTACATTCATACACATACAGAAATAAATAAAAAAGATTAAAAAAAAAAAAAGAAAAGCAATGGACTGGTGGACGTCTGCTTCACTCAGGCGCTGGGGCACTAAGCCGGCCCCCCTCCGCTGAAGGCGAAGCCCCCCCCCCCCACTGCTGCGAGGAGTGGGCTGTGTCGCAGGTCGCAGGCTTTGTGTCGTGACTGCGACGTGGTGGTTTCCGAGACCTCAGGTGTGGCTGCTTCAGCCCCTTGCGGCTCCGAGGCTGCCTGGAGGGTCCCCGCAGGGCCCTGCCCTTCTCCTAGGACCCCGCACAATAGCAACCCTGAGCCAACAGCCAGAGCGACCGGCGATGGCGGCCTCGACGGCCTCGACGGCCTCGCACCGGCCCATCAAGGGAATCCTGAAGAACAAGAGCTCTGCGGCTTCCCCGGTGGTGGCCTCGGCCGAACAGCCCTGCCAGAACGTCGACGACGAGCGGAGTAAAAAGTCCCAGAAGTGGGATGAAATGAACATCCTGGCCACGTATCATCCAGCGGACAAAGACTATGGTCTCATGAAGATAGACGAACCAAACACTCCCTACCGTAATATGATCGGTGGTGATGAAGATGACTATACTGATCTAGAAGCCAGTGAAGCCATGAATCCAGATATCTTAGCTAAGAAATTAGCTGCTGCTGAAGTCTCAGAGCCAAAGTATCGAGTTCAAGAACAAAAAAGCAGTGGAGAGGCAGACAGTGACCTCTCACCTGAAGAGCAAGAAAAGAAGCGACAATTTGAAATGAAAAGAAAGCTTCACTACAATGAAGGACTGAATATTAAACTAGCTAGACAATTAATTTCAAAAGATCTACATGATGATGAGGAAGATGAAGAAATGTTGGAGACTGCAAATGGAGAAAGCATGAATACTGAAGAGTCAAATCAAGGATCTACTACAAGTGACCAACGGCAAAACAAATCAGAAAGTTCATAAAAGAAATTTGTTCAATATTGCAGTCATTTGTCAAATACAAACCTTGTTACTATAAACACTGCTTCTTGTTCCGTATAATTCATGATTTAAGTACCAAATTACATACCAATTATTATATATTGCCAAGAATTAAATAGCTATAGAGACTGATTAGACTGAAAAATGCCTAATACATATATTCTTGTGCCTCGTACTTCACCACAAATACGATGTATTGTCATTAATCCAAAGCTGCTTTACTTTTGTAAGAACACTGGTTAATTTGTATAAGTTATTATATAGCTTTTTATGCTTTAGAGATTAATGTCTGGGGGGACTAATTTATTTTTGCCACTTCTAGATACATAGTATCTCTTATAAAAGTTTGTGTGTAGGGGGTGTTGTTTGATTTTTTTTTTTTTTTTTTTTTTNGAATTCATCTAGGAGATGATTTTATAGTATACAGGAAGTATGTTTAGGATAGATACCAAAATATTTTGCTAGTTTTATATAAGCAGTCTTTAACATCTGAAAGGTTTTGGAGCCTGGGCAGGGGATCCTCTTGGCTATCAAGGTGTGACTGTGTTCTGTGTGCTGTCAGCACATTCCCTGTTTAGTCCCAGGGATGTGGAGTTTGGGTCCCTCTGTCCTCTTTCTCTTAATGCAAACCCAGAAAGTCCCTGAGGTGCGTGGCACATTTGTCATCAAACACACACACTTTTTCTATGGTGCTGCATTTTAATATTTCATATGCAAATTCTCACATTTCTGCCTTTAAAATTGTCTTGTCATTTTGGGGAGAAACATGAGTTGCTGGGCTGATGGCCTCATTGGGTGTCAAGCATGACACTAAGCTCATCTCTCTCAATTCAATTTCATTTCTGCACATTGACTGGCTGATTTATGCACACTGACTGGCTTGCACACACACAGGGTTGATCCTGAGAGGTGTGCTGTAGGGCTGTGGGGGAAATGCTGCAAACATGGTTAATCAATGGAGACCTTTGCTGTGAATCTTTTCCCATCCCTTCTCGTGTTCTAGAGCTAATAAAACAAACACTTCACCCAGTTGGTGGGACTCTCCTCCCAGAACCTGCCTGGTGTTTGTAATCTCATATTTCTCTTTCTTGCTGTGTATGACCTAGTTATGTGTTACTTGATGATTTCCCTATCTGTTGTCTTTGTGAAGCAGTTCCCTCCCCCCCCCCAACAGTACCAGTTTCTCTCAGAACCCTCATATGACCATGATGCTGAATTCAGGCTCTCCACCCAACCACTTGACTTCCAGTTAGGACTCAGACCTCTCTCTGCACCCAATGCTCTGAGCTTGCTTAAACTCCCCCAGATCATGTCTTAAATTAGGCTGTGAGCTTCTTCCTTATGAACCGAGTTCATGTCTGTCTCACTTTCTGGGTTCTTCCCAGTCAGCATCTCACCTAAAATTAATCCTTAGTAATACATCCAGGTATTGGGTTTATTTGGATGAATATATGTTGAGTTTTTCAATGCAAGGACACAGCAATTCATTTGTGTTTCACAATAAAACCTCAAGCAATACAGAAAGGTAAATTGGGGGTGGCAAGATGGATCAAGTGGTTAAGAGCACTTGCTGGCCACTTGCAGAGGACCCATGGTTCAGTTCTCAGCACCATTAACTACCCATAACTCCAGCACCAGGGGACCTGGTTGCCCTTTTCTGACTTCCTCAGGTATTGCCACAACAACAGGTGCAACTTACACGCAGCCAAAACAGCTCGTAACTCATAAAATATGTATAATACATTAGAAGAAAGACATAAGTCAAAATTAAAATTTCTGAGTAATCAGTGCTACAGTTGTATAAATGGTAATTTGTTTCACTAAAGATAATTTCTGCACAATGAGAGTGTTTTTAAATGCCCATTGCTTTGAAGCCAGGGTTCTAAGAAAATTTCTCCTTGTGGCAATCCTTGGACCCTCTGAGCAGCTGTACATCCAAAGGCAGAGGAAAGGAGATGCTTTGAAGGACACATACAGCGCTGGGAGCAGCATCTGTCCTTGGCGAGAAGCTCACCTGCCTTTGTACACACCACTGACTCTTACTACTCGAGAAGCGCAGAAACCATAGTCCTTAGTTGACTGAGAGAGGTGCAGAATTTCAAATCAAGGTGAGAGAAAAGATGAAATAGGATGGATGGAAAAAGCTCATTCATTTATTCAACTCTCAAATACTTGTGCATCACAGCATGTGGGGAAGAGAGCAGAGGTGAACAGCGAGTACATGTTTCTACCAAAGACTTCAGAAGGTCTTGAAGGTGGTCCTTGGGGCATCCTCAGTGAAACTGAACTAGATATGCATAGTTCAGTCAGGAGCAAAGCAGGATGTGATCACTATACCCAGGAGACTTTTTAAAATTGCAACAATCTCATGAATTGTTGGATAGATTATTGAAAATCAGAACATATTGCAGTGCCCAGTATTTTAATTTTTAGAGCTGTGGATTATTCAATAATATATTTTAATCCCAATTCCATTGTAATAAATATTTAGGTTGTTTCCATAAATGTGAAAGGGATGGAAGGGGCGGGGAGGGGGAGACAGAGAAATGAGACCGAGTCAGACATTTATATGTAGGACATGTAAATCTTTGGGAAACATTCTTAGAAGTGTAATTTCCTTTGAAACAGCATAAGGTAGGCACTATAAATCTCTCCATGTCTACAGGCCAACTTAAAAATAAGTAAATACAGACAGTCAGATGCTGTGCTTTTAAATGTTTATAGATATCACCAGACCACTCTCCACAAGCTCTATTCTGATTCTCTAGTTTTTAAACATCTATTTACTACCCACTAAGGACAATGATAAGTTGCTTTCTTTTCCATCTTTTTGCTAAAAGCCTTCCTGTTAAAAGCCTTTTTGCACTTGATAGGACCTCCTGAGCTACACTGGACAGAAGGGATGAGAGGTCTCCACAGGTGCTTTTCGCAGTGGAGTGTCACATTAGTCCTTTTTCAGTGTAACTAACTTCCATAGAGTTATAATTTATACATGAGTGTTTAAACTGTCAACAATGATTTCTTTACATTTATTATAACTTTAATTCTTTTTGACATGAAGGAGTTACCAGGATTGACCTTTTTTATATTTTTATACAATATTATTATTGATGTTTTTCTCTATGTTCATGCATCGATTTCTGCATCATTTTCTCAATCCAATTTAGACACCATTCCCCTTTCCATGCCCCCCATCCCACCCAGTTCATGCATTCTGCCATACATGTCTTGCATCTTTTTCCTCAGGTCCTTTTTTTTTCTTCAACATTAATCTGGGGCAAACCTTAGTTGGTGGTGATGATAATATTTTTTCTACAGTATTGCATTATTTTTGTTCAATTTGTACAAAATTTTATGGCTTTGTTCTTAAACAGCATCCTGTTTCTGTAAGAGTGCTGGTCTTTCTCGAATGCTTGGTAGATTTATCAGTGACTATTTAGATTCAGAGATTTCATTGTTTAAAATGTTTTTATGATGAATTGAATTTTTAATACATTTGGGAGTCTTCAAATTTCTAATTGTATCTGCTGTTGATTTGGGCAGGTTGTACATTTCACAGAGATGGCTCACTTCATTAAGTTGTTGAATTTCCTAGTACACTATCATTTCTTGAATTCTTTAAAAAAGCTTTTTTTTAATTTATTTTGTATGTGTATGAATGTACTGTCTGCATGCAGGTCCTGTGCACCTGTGTCATGCAATGTATGGAGGTCAGAGAGAGAGGGCGTCAGATTCCCCTGGAAACTGGGATCAAGACAGTTCTCAGCCGCCACTGGGTGAGAGAACCAGTGGGTGCTGGACCGAACCCGCGGGTCCTCTGCAAGAGCAAGTCAGCACTGCCTAAACCCCTAGGCATCTCTCCAGCCCAATTTCTTGAATTCTTATATTATCTTTTTGATGCTTTTAGAATTTATAGTGATAGTCGCTTTTTTACTCCTGCTATTGTAATTTGTGTTGTCTCCTTACCTTTTTTTTTTCTGTACTTGCCAGGAAATTACTAAGTTTGTTAGTCTTGCCAAAGGGCAAATCTTGACTTTATACCTTTTTTTTTCTATGTTTGCTATTTGATATTTTATTCTTTCTACCTCTTTGATTTAACTTTACTTTTTCGCTTTTTCACTACTGTATTAGTTATTTTTTCTGATGCTGTGATAAAACCACGATAACCATGGGAACTTATAAAAGAAGTTTATTTGAGCTTACTATTGTTGGTTCCAAGGAATTAGAGTGCATTGTTGTGGAGGCAAGTGGTGCTGAGCTGGAGCAGAAAGCTCAGACATCTTGCAATGAGCACAGGAAGCAGAGAGAGAGAGAGAAAGAGAGAGAGAGAGGAGAAGAGAGAGAGGAGAGAGAGAGAGAGAGACGGAGACCACGAGGACTTGTTTAAACTCACTAAGCCACCCCCAATAAAGTACTTCCTCTCCAGCACAGCTGCACCTTCTAAAGACCTCCAAGAACAGTGCCACCAACTGGAGAAAAATGTCTGAATACTTTAAAGCCTATGCGGGGATCTACTCTCATTCAAACCACCACTTTCCACTTCCTGGCCCCCATAGGCCCATGAACCATATAAAATGCAAAATTTATTTAGTCCAACCTTAAAAAAGTTCCCCATAGTCTTTTACCAGTCTCAATTCTATTCAAAAGTCTATAGTCCAAATCTCTTCTGAGACACAACAGGCCAATCTCTTAACTGTAGCTCCTGTAAAAAGCAAAGGCAAATTTCATATTCCCCAACATACAGTGAACTGAATACACATTCCCATTCAAAAAGGGAGAAATAGAGGCAAAGTTACGAATACTGGACCAAAACAAGAACTGGAAAACCTGCAGGACAAACACCAAGTCCAGTGTAGTTCCATGTGTGACTTCTGGGATCTGACTTCCAAAGGGCTTAGATGGCTCAGTCTCTTCCAGCTTTGCTGCAACATACATTCTCTTTCTTAGGCCTGGTACCTCCCTGTATGCAGCTCTCCTTGCAAATATCTCACCAGGTCTGGCATCTCGAAATGTCTTCTTGGAGTCTCCAATGCCAACCAGGCTTCACAATTCACAGCTTCACGAAATGGCCTATCAAGGGCCTTCTTTTATTCAGGGACGCCTCTGCTGCACTCTGACTGGCTCTTGGCTCTCTTGAAACAGTGGAGTAAGAACTGATGACCCTTTCATTCTTGCAAACTTCATGCTCTAAAGCCAGCCACTGGAATGAAACTGCCGGAGTTTGGCTGCAAGTTTGAGATGGAACCCTGGCCTATTTCAATCACATTTGGCAACTTTTCTCTGCCCTGGATTGTTGGACAGAAACCCTTTCAGTATTTTTCTTTCAAAAGTTGGAGGATTAGCTGGGGTGTGGTCTTGCCCCGAAAGATACTGTTTTCTGTTGTTTACTTGTAAATCTTGAAGCCCCTCCTTAATTCACTTTAATTTCACTTTTCCCATTGTTTACTTGTAAAATATACTAGGCCTCTCCTAAAATCACTTTAGTCTCCTTATCAAAAGTAACCTCTCCTTCATATGCCTTGGCACCATCTTTAATATTCCTAGTGCAGGTTTCAGATTCAAACTGTACACTTTGCATTTAGTTCGGCCCCATTTGCTCTTTCTTCGCTGTATATCTGTACAATATTTACCATCAATAGCCACACCACTATTCCTACATTAGGCTGTCTTGAAATATCCTCGCCAAAGACATTAGTCCATTGCTTTTCTTTTTTTTTTTTTTGAATCTTCCTACTTTTTCTTTTTATTTATTTTGACATGAAGTCTCATAAATTCAATAAGGTGGAAGAGTAAACTGTTCATAAAATCGTCATTTCATATATAATATACAGATAGTGTATTGTAAAAGTCTGTCCATATAACAATAGTTTCGTTTTGGTGCTACCAGAATAAATTAATGATACAAAGTTATATATTCAGATTGACTGGAAATGAGGCCATCATTAAATCAAGACACACAGGCTACTACAACATTCATTTCGGAACATATCAAAAAAAGCAAATCCAAGGTAAATTTTCACCTATGTATTCGAAGAATAAAAAGTTCATCTTAGTCATGGTATGTATTGATCATAATTCCCTTAAAGCAGAATTGCCTGGCGACTATCTTAGCATCTTTAAATAACAAAACAAACAAAAACAAAAAACAAAACAAAACAAAACAAAACAAAAAGTTCAGCGCATAGATTCATGTCTGAAACATTCTGGAAACGAACATCATTATTGACTGTATTACATACAATTCTCTCAATTCAAAAAAGATTCCTCAGTTAGATTGTTTTCACTTTTTAATTTTTTTTTTTTTTTTTTTTTTATTTTCATTTTTGAGTACTGTCTGCATTTGGAGGTTTGTGCACCCGTGTCGTGCAAAATGCCGCGGAGGTCAGAAGAGGGTCTGGATTCCCCTGGAACGTGGAAGTTTCTCCTGGAATTGGAGTTATCAGACGGTTCTTAGCCGCCATGTGGGTGCTTCCGGGAGATCGAACTCCGGGTCCTCTGTACTTAGAGTTCGGTTCGGCGACTCTTAACGCATGTGTCAGTTGCATCTGCTCCAGCCCCCTAGTTAATTGTTTTCTAAGGTCTAAGTTAAATGAAGTAATATTAGCAATTTAATTGCCAAGCTGTTAATCAGAGGGACAGAGGGATCAAGCAGCTAAACTGCACCTCCCGCCACTATAACTGCTACTCCTCGGCTCTATGCTCTTTATGTAGAACAGGTGTTGACAGTCAAAATGGAACAGAGTCTGCGAGAGGCAGAAAGAGTTTTTTTTTTAATTTTTTTAAATTTATTTTGTATGTGTTGAGTGCTGCTGTCTGCATGTAGATTTGTGCACCCTGTTAGTTGCGCAATGCCAAGCAGAGGTTGCAGTCAAGAAGGGTATCGGATCTCTTCCTGAGAACTGAAGTGTTCGTCTGCGCTGGAATTGGGAGTTTCAGACTGTGTCTCAGTCCGCATGTGGGTAAGTGTATGGGAATCATATACTCCAAGTCCTCTGCATACGAGGCAGTCGGTACTTTTACTGCTTCTTATTACCCTCAGAGCTGTATCTCTCTCAGCCCCAGAAAGAGTTTTACAATCTGAACAACCTTTGCTTTTCTATATTATATATTACAGTTTTTACAATTGTGTGTGTATAGAGTGGTAAAAAGAGTAGGAAACAAGAAAACAGGAGCTTAGAAAGGTGTCATAAAGGGAATGCTTGATATGGGAGATTGTGTTAAAACCAAGATACTGACAAGTCTTTGCCCAGCTGTACTTAAAGCAACGCAATCAGAGCAGATGCTTGTAAAACTTCTATACCTGACATTTACTATTTGTGTGTGTGTGTGGGGGGTGGGATGTCGCTATCTGAATGAGAAAAAATTCAATCCTTTCATTGGCAAACACAAGATAAAGTTGAAGGATTTTAAATTCATATACAGATCAGAAAATTGCAACAGTAACTCTTACTAATCATTCTCACTACAAGCTGGAAACAAGTAGTAAGCGCAACTGTAAAATACCTTTCAGCCTGAATATCTATCCACAGTGCCAAGAGGCCTTTTGAACACAGGGGACAAGCAAACCCCCTTCTGCCGCCGTCGGGGTTGCATGAAACGGGAGAACAAACCCGGAGGCAGAAAGAACATGGAAACATATAGGGAACAAAAAAGAAAAAAAAAAAAAAAAAAAAAAAAAGAAAACAATTAACTGAGGCTTTTTTTGAATGAGAGAATTGTATGTAATCAGTCATATGATTGTTCCTGAATGTTCAGACAGAATTATGCCTGAACTTTTTTTTGTTTTGTTTTGTTTTGTTTTGTTTTGTTTTGTTTTGTTTTTTATTTAAAGATGCTAAGTAGTCCCTGCTTTAAGGGAATATGATAATACATACCATGACAAATGAACTTTATTCTTCTAACATGGTAGAAATTACTTGGATTCTTTTTTTTTGTTGAAATGAAGTGTAGTGCCTGTGTGTCTTGATTTAATGATGGCCTCATTTCCAGTCAGTTATTTGTATCTTAATTTTTTGGTAGCACAAAACGAAATATGTTATATGACAGACTTTTACAATAACTTCTGTATATTATATATGAAATGACTTTTATTGAACAGTTTATCTTCCACCTTAAATTTATGGAGACTTCATGTCAAAATAAATAAAAAGAAAAAGTAGGAAGATTCAAAAAAAAAAAAAAGAAAAGCAATGGACTAATGTCTTTGGCGGAGGATATTTCAAGACAGCCTAATGTAGAAATGGTGGCTGTTAATGGTGAATATTGTACAGATCTACAGTGAAGAAGAGCAGATGGGGCAGAAAGAAATGCAGAATGTACAGTTTGAATCTGAAACCTGCACTAGGAAGATTAAAAGTGGGGCCAAGGCATGTGAAGGAGAGGTTCCTTTTGATATGGAGATTAAAGTGATTAAGGAGAGGCCTAGATATTTACAAGTAAACAATGGGAAAAGTGAAATTAAAGTGATTAAGGAGGGGCTTCAAGATTTACAAGTAAACAACAGAAACAGTACTTTCGGGGCAAGACCACACCCAGCTAATCCTCCAACTTTTGAAAGAAAAATACTGAAAGGGTTTTCTGCTCCAACAAGTCCAGGGCAGAGAAAAGTTGCAAATGTGGTTGAAATAGGCCAGGGTCCATCTCAAACTTGCAGCCAAACTCGGCAATTTCATTCACGTGGTGCTGGCTTTAGAGGCATGAAGTTTGCAAGAGTGAAGGGGTCATTAGTTCTACCTCCACGGTTTCAGAGAGCCACAGAGGCCAGGCAGAGTGCAGCAGAGGCGTCCCTGAATAAAGAAGGCCCTGATAGGCCATTTCGTGAAGCTGTGAATGTGAAGCCTGGTTGGCAGTGGAGACTCCAAGAAGACATTCGAGATGCCAGAGCTGTAAGATATTTGCCAAGGAGAGCTGCATACAGGGAGTGGTACCAGCCTAAGAAAGAGATGTATGTTGCAAGCAAAGCTGGAAGAGCTGAGCCATCTAAGCCCTTTGGAAGTCAAGTACCAGAAGTCGCACATGGAGCTACTGGACTTGTTTTTGCCCTGCTGGTTTTCAGTCTTGTTTTGGTCCTGTATTTCCTCACTATGCCTCTATTCCTCCCTTTTGGAATGGGAATGTGTATTCAGTTCCACTGTATGTTGGGAATATGTAATTTGCCTTTTGCTTTTACAGGAGCTTACAGTTAAGAGATTGGCCTGTGTCTCAGAAGAGATTTTGGACTATAGACTTTTGAATAGAATTGAGACTGGTAAAGACTATGGGGACTTTTAAGGTTGGACTAAGTACATTTTGCATTTTATGTGGTCATGAGCCTATGGGGGCCAGGAAGTGGAATGTGGTGGTTTGAATGAGAGTGTCCCCGCATAGGCTTTAAGTATTCAGACATTTTGTCTCCAGTTGGTGGCACTGTTCTTGGAGGTCTTAGAAGGTATGGATGTGCTGGAGGAAGTATGTCATTGGGGGTGGGCTTAGTGAGTTTAACAAGCCTCGTGGTCTCCAGTCTCTCTCTCTCTCTCTCTCTCTCTCTCTCTCTCTCTCTCTCTTTCTCTCTCTCTCTCTGCTTCCTGTGCTCATTGCAAGATGTGAGCTTTCTGCTCCAGCTCCAGCCACCATGCCTCCCACAACAATGGACTCTAATTCCTTGGAACCGTCAATCATAAGCTCAAATAAACTCTTCCTTTTATAAGTTCCCTTGCTCATGGTGGTTTTATCACAGCATCAGAAAAATGACTAATACAGTAGGAAAAAGGAAAAGAGTAAAGTTAAATCAAAGAGGTAGAAAGAATAAAATATCAAATAGCAAACATAGAAAAAAAAAAGGTAAAGTCAAGATTTGCCCTTTGGCAAGACTAACAAACTTAGTAATTTCCTGGCAAGTACAGAAAAAAAAAAGGTAAGGAGACAACACAAATTACAATAGCAGGAGTAAAAAAGCGACTATCACTATAAATTCTAAAAGCATCAAAAAGATAATATAAGAATTCAAGAAATTGGGCTGGAGAGATGGCCTAGTGGTTAGGAGTGCTGACTGCTCTTGCAGAGGACCCGGGTTCGGTCCCCAGCACCCACTGGTTCTCTCACCCAGTGGCGGCTGAGAACTGTCTTTGACTCCAGTTCCAGGGGAATCTGACGCCCTCTTCTGACCTCCATAGCATTGCATGACACAGGTGCACAGACCTGCATGCAGACAGTACATTCATACACATACAAAATAAATAAAAAAAAGCTTTTTTAAAGAATTCAAGAAATGATAGTGTACTAGGAAATTCAACAACTTAATGAAGTGAGCCATCTCTGTGAAATGTACAACCTGCCCAAATCAACAGCAGATACAATTAGAAATTTGAAGACTCCCAAATGTATTAAAAATTCAATTCATCATAAAAACATTTTAAACAATGAAATCTCTGAATCTAAATAGTCACTGATAAATCTACCAAGCATTCGAGAAAGACCAGCACTCTTACAGAAACAGGATGCTGTTTAAGAACAAAGCCATAAAATTTTGTACAAATTGAACAAAAATAATGCAATACTGTAGAAAAAATATTATCATCACCACCAACTAAGGTTTGCCCCAGGATTAATGTGAAGAAAAAAAAAGACTGAGAAAAAGATGCAAGACATGTATGGCAGAATGCATGAACTGGGGTGGGATGGGGGGCATGGAAAGGGGAATGTGTCTAAATTGGATTGAGAAATGATGCATGAAATGATGCATGAAATATAGAAAACATCAATAAAATATTGTATAAAAATATAAAAAAGTCAATCCTGGTAACTCCTCATGTCAAAAGAATAAAGTTATAATAAATGTAAGAAATCATTTGACAGTTTAACACTCATGTATAACTTATAACTCTATGGAAGTTAGTTACACTGAAAAAGGACTAATGTGACACTCCACTGCGAAAAGCACCTGTGGAGACCTCTCATCCCTTCTGTCCAGTGTAGCTCAGGAGGTCCTATCAAGTGCAAAAAGGCTTTTAACAGGAAGGCTTTTAGCAAAAAGATGGAAAAGAAAGCAACTTATCATTGTCCTTAGTGGGTAGTAAATAGATGTTTAAAAACTAGAGAATCAGAATAGAGCTTGTGGAGAGTGGTCTGGTGATATCTATAAACATTTAAAAGCACAGCATCTGACTGTCTGTATTTACTTATTTTTAATTGGCCTGTAGACATGGAGCAGATTTATAGGCTACCTTATGCTGTTTCAAAGGAAATTACACTTCTAAGAATGTTTCCCAAAGATTTACATGTCCTACATATAAATGTCTGACTCGGTCTCATTTCTCTGTCTCCCCCTCCCCGCCCCTTCCATCCCTTTCACATTTATGGAAACAACCTAAATATTTATTACAATGGAATTGGATAAAATATATTATGAAATAATCCACAGCTCTAAAAATTAAAATACTGGGCACTGCAATATGTTCTGATTTTCAATAATCTATCCAACAATTCATGAGATTGTTGCAATTTTAAAAAGTCTCCTGGGTATAGTGATCACATCCTGCTTTGCTCCTGACTGAACTATGCATATCTAGTTCAGTTTCACTGAGGATGCCCCAAGGACCACCTTCAAGACCTTCTGAAGTCTTTGGTAGAAACATGTACTCGCTGTTCACCTCTGCTCTCTTCCCCACATGCTGTGATGCACAAGTATTTGAGAGTTGAATAAATGAATGAGCTTTTTCCATCCATCCTATTTCATCTTTTCTCTCACCTTGATTTGAAATTCTGCACCTCTCTCAGTCAACTAAGGACTATGGTTTCTGCGCTTCTCGAGTAGTAAGAGTCAGTGGTGTGTACAAAGGCAGGTGAGCTTCTCGCCAAGGACAGATGCTGCTCCCAGCGCTGTATGTGTCCTTCAAAGCATCTCCTTTCCTCTGCCTTTGGATGTACAGCTGCTCAGAGGGTCCAAGGATTGCCACAAGGAGAAATTTTCTTAGAACCCTGGCTTCAAAGCAATGGGCATTTAAAAACACTCTCATTGTGCAGAAATTATCTTTAGTGAAACAAATTACCATTTATACAACTGTAGCACTGATTACTCAGAAATTTTAATTTGATTTAGCTTTCTTTTTATGTATTATACATATTTTTATGAGTACGAGTGTTTTGGCTGCGTGTAAGTGCACCTGTGTTGTGCAATACCTGAGGAAGTCAGAAGAGGGCAACAGGTCCCCTGGAGCTGGAGTTATGGGTAGTTAATGGTGCTGAGAACTGAACCTGGGTCCTCTGCAAGGGCAGCAAGTGCTCTTAACCACTGATCCATCTTGCCACCCCCAATTTACCTTTCTGTATTGCTTGAGGTTTTATTGTGAAACACAAATGAATTGCTGTGTCCTTGCATTGAAAAACTCAACATATATTCATCCAAATAAACCCAATACCTGGATGTATTACTAAGGATTAATTTTAGGTGAGATGCTGACTGGGAAGAACCCAGAAAGTGAGACAGACATGAACTCGGTTCATAAGGAAGAAGCTCACAGCCTAATTTAAGACATGATCTGGGGGAGTTTAAGCAAGCTCAGAGCATTGGGTGCAGAGAGAGGTCTGAGTCCTAACTGGAAGTCAAGTGGTTGGGTGGAGAGCCTGAATTCAGCATCATGGTCATATGAGGGTTCTGAGAGAAACTGGTACTGTTGGGGGGGGGGAGGGAACTGCTTCACAAAGACAACAGATAGGGAAATCATCAAGTAACACATAACTAGGTCATACACAGCAAGAAAGAGAAATATGAGATTACAAACACCAGGCAGGTTCTGGGAGGAGAGTCCCACCAACTGGGTGAAGTGTTTGTTTTATTAGCTCTAGAACACGAGAAGGGATGGGAAAAGATTCACAGCAAAGGTCTCCATTGATTAACCATGTTTGCAGCATTTCCCCCACAGCCCTACAGCACACCTCTCAGGATCAACCCTGTGTGTGTGCAAGCCAGTCAGTGTGCATAAATCAGCCAGTCAATGTGCAGAAATGAAATTGAATTGAGAGAGATGAGCTTAGTGTCATGCTTGACACCCAATGAGGCCATCAGCCCAGCAACTCATGTTTCTCCCCAAAATGACAAGACAATTTTAAAGGCAGAAATGTGAGAATTTGCATATGAAATATTAAAATGCAGCACCATAGAAAAAGTGTGTGTGTTTGATGACAAATGTGCCACGCACCTCAGGGACTTTCTGGGTTTGCATTAAGAGAAAGAGGACAGAGGGACCCTAACTCCACATCCTGGTGACTAAACAGGGACATGGCTGACAGCACCACAGAACACAGTCACCCCTGATAGCCATAGAGGATCCCCTGCCAGCTCCAAAACCTTCAGATGTTTAAGACTCTTATATAAAATAGCAAAATATTTGTATCTATCCTAAACATACTCCTGTATACTATAAATCATCTCTAGATGAGTTATAAACACTGATATAATATAAATGCTGTGGAGATTGTTGTTATATTGCATTTTTAGAGAACAATATGAAAAATAGTCTGTACCTATTCATTACAAACATAATTTTTTGAAAAGCCCTTTCAATCTCCTGAGGGTCAAATCCACAGATGTGTAGGATACAGATGTGAAGTGCTGACTGCGTGGTTTGCCCTGGTCATAGAAACACTTCAGCATCTTTCACGGAACTGGAGCTTCATGGCTTCCCAAAGCTCTTCTGTAACAGTATTTCACGGATTTTCACAATCCACTGAATATGTGAGCTAGAGATTATCTTCATTTGTTTTGACACTGAAGAAGCTGAGGTCTGAGGGTTCCCATGGCTTTCCTAAGATCCAGCTGCTAAATGGAGAAAGTAAGAGTTACCTCGGGCTTTAATTTACTCAGTATTCAGAAATCAAAATGTCTCCTACTTGCAGGCACTAGTGGAAGCTGAATTCAAGGCCTCTGAATGGAGCAAGTAGATTGCTAGTTCATGTCACAGAGAACAGAGTTAATGTGAGGGACTGGATAGAAAAAGGAAATCAGCCAGGCATGGTAGCAGGTGCCTTTAATCCCAGTACTCAGGAGGCAGAGGCAGGTGGATCTCTATGAGTTCAAGGCCAGCCTGGTCTACATAGTGAGTTCCAGCACAGCTGGGGCTACAGGGAGACCCTGTCTCAAGAAGACCAAAGAAAAAGGCAAATCAGTATTTCAGATACACAGATGAGTGAAGGAGGAGGAGGAAGAAGAGTTGGAAGAGGAGGAGAAAGATGGAAGAGGTGGAGGAGGAAGAGGAAGAATAAGAGGAAGAGAAAGAGATGGAAGAGGTGGAGGAGGAAGGGGAGGAGGAAGAGCAGGAAGAAGGGGAGAAGGAAGAGGAAGAAGAGGAGAAGAAGAAAGAGAAGGAAAAGAGGAAGAAGAGGAGGAGGGGAAAGAGATGGAAGAGGAGGAGGAGGAAGAGGAGGAGAAAGAGGAGGAGGAAAGGAGGAGGAGGAGGAAGAGGAGGAGAAAGAGGAGGAGGAAAGGAGAAGGAGGAAGAGTAGGCATTTCCACATACCGGAATTTCCACATACCGGAAATGAAAAAACAAACCAAAAGCCGGGCCTGAAAGCTAGAAGAGCAAACTTATGGAGAAAGGCTTCATTTGACAGAGAAGTAGCTGGAAGTCCCTGCAGCAGAAGGGACTGGATGTCCTGCTGTAGACAAGCCTGGCTGGAAGACTGGAATCAGGGCTGATATGGGCCTGTTTTCGAGGCTGAGCCTCTGATTAGACAGAGTGAAGGAAAAAAATGTATCCTATGAGGCATCAAAGCATCATGCCTCCTCCATGTACAGGTGTAGGGTTCAAGTGCATATTCCTACACAGAGTGGATGTGTCCTTGAAATCAGCATAAAGCAGGCCTTGGCTGGAACCCTGCAGAAGCAAAGCCAGGCTGCCACTGTGGAACTATCCACAGTCCAGGGTGCCAAGAATACCCAGAGGTAAAGAAAGCTTTATCCAGAGAAGCTTTAAAACGGAACTATAAACACGAAAGAAAGCTGTCAACAGGAAGAAGGAATCAACAAACAGAAAACAAAGGATTGAAAGTCCAAAGGGATGATAAATGTGTGGAGAAAAGCAGAACAATTAGAGAGTGAAGCCACATGAATTCCCAGAAATAGTAGATTTCTATCCAGTAACAAAGAAAAATATCATGTCAGCAGACCAGAGTTTACCAAAGAAAGAATTCATACTTGGGTGTTGGAACTGAGGTAACTGACTGTACATGGAAAAAAAAGAAACCGACATGGCAGCTATATAGGGCAGAGACTAAGAAACCCCAACATACGCCCAGCAAGAGTTCAGAGCATGGACACGAGAGGAGATATGGGGGGCTTGTCAACGTCATAGCTCCTTAGAACTTTACAAATACCACTAATCTTCAGTGATATCATTTACCAAGTACCAAGAAGAATTAAGACCACAAATCCCACCTAGGACTTAGGAAGAAAGCCATAGAGCACTACTGACCTAGTAGGAGTAGACCAATGAAGAAGTGTGTGGTTAGAGGGTTAGCAGTTAGAGATGGAGGTGGTCAAGGGAAGGAGAGAGCAACCTCCAGAGGACACCACAGTCAGCTTTCTGTCACCAGAACACAAGAACTAGGTCAATTCCCTTAAAAAGAAACAGGGTTGCTTCGACTTACCTTTCTGGAGGTTTCAGTTTAAGAACAGTTGGACTCTCTGATTGGTGTATCATGGGAAGAACTCATGGGACAGGCGGCTTCCTACCTCACAAGTCACAAAGAAGTGCATGAACAGAAAGAGGAAGAGGATGAACCTGAAGTCCCATCATCCCTTTCTGGGGCATACTTCCAATAACCTCAGTCTCTTTCACTAGACCATTCTTGAATATTCTATGCCAACTATGATGAATTACATTGAGAGGAAGTTCATTTTGAATTTAAGATCAATGGTGAGTTATATTTTTTGTAGGTACATTACATAAATGGATGGCAGTGGAATACTTGAACTGCGTTTCTACCCTATGGAGAGGCCTCTTAGAAAGGAAGGGGATGTTTGTCATTTACATGGGAAATGGATAGCACAGTTATCAGGAATGTTTGTGGTGGGAGTCTGAGGGAGATAATCTACAGTCAGCCTACGAGGAATGTCAATGGCAGGAAGGACAGGACTCAGCAGTCATTCCATTGGTTGTTACAGGACTATGGAAAGCCTGGGGAACTGTTTTCTCGGTGCCCTTTGACTGGGGGGTAGTGGATGCAGGAGTCCTAGCTCAAGAATAATAAGAAAAAGTGGTCTTCTCAATGTGATTAACCTGCAGAGTCAGAGGGACACTCTTACTAAATGTTTTATCATTTGGTACAGATTCTTCCGGCATGTGTTCTAAAGAACTTAAGCTTCAAGGGTAATCATGAATATTACTATAACTATATTAAAGGTGAGGGAAGGGGGCTCCAAGGAACTCCTGGGTCAGCGGGTACGTTTGGAAGGCAAGAATGGAGGTTCCTGCTGTAACCCTACACTGGGTCACATGGCCTGCAATTGGGGGGTTGATGTGAGGTCCTCTGCTGGCCTCCACTTCTTCAGGAGGTGATCAGAGATGAGATCCTCTGGGATGCCCAGGGAGCCTCAGGCAGGGAGGGGCCCAGCTCCTCCATACTTCCTCTATGTGGTTTCCCAAAGCCCTTTAACATTCGTTGCCTTGGCCTCCCAAGCCGTGAAGTGAGGATTTAATTATTTCCGTGCAAGTCTGTAGACCGAGTAAAGCCTTGATACGGGGGGATACAGTGGGGGGGGGGTATGTCATGGGGGAAGTTCAATTCCTACGGAGTCCATAGTTCCACTCACACTCTGCCAAAGACAGAAGAAATAAGCTACGGGAGATTTATCTAGAATTTCATTGCATAACATTTAATAATTGCAAATTAACTTAATGTAAACACCTCCATTTCAATTAAAAATGTCAGATTACTCCTGGAGGAAACTGATGTGGTTTTGACATTGTCATATTTGTCAAGAGCTTAACCAGAATTAGTTGGTTTATTCCTTAAATAAAATGGATTATGTACAGAATGACATTTCAGACTACCACAGTTTCCAAACACCTCCAGGGCTCTGAGGTTTAGCTGAAGAGTCTCTTAAATGATTCCAAGCTAACCTCAGCTTGCTAAAACTTTCCCAAGCATTACATTAGGACTGTGTGAATTCATATGTTTTTCTCAAAGGCAGCGCAATGTCTTCAATCTTTAAACATACTGAGAGCTACATATATGAACCCCTAGATTGGACATGTGCCTGCTGTTCTGTGTGGTATACTGGCCATGGTGTCACAAATGCGAGTGCTCCCTCAGTGTTTGCCAGGGATTGCTCCCAGAACCTGACCCTGCTTCCAGTAACAGACACAAATTTGAGGAAGCTTGAGTCTTTTGACATGAAATCCATGGTGTTTACAAATAGCTGGAACACATCCTTCTGCACACTTGAAATCATCCTTGGATTATTTATAATGCCTCATACAATGTAAATTATTACACTGTACTATTTACAAAATAAAAGCAAGATAAAATCTGTACATAGTAAGTATGGATATAAATTTTCCCCAATGTTTTTGATGGAGCTGGTCAAATACATGGAAGGAGAATTTGCAGATACAAAGGGCTGACCCTATGAACAGATGCACTGTCCTGAGGACACAGATGACTGCTAGGGTTTTAAGACAAACTGTTTTATGAGCGCTGATGATCAGAGTTCAATGGAGACTCCTGTTCATATAAGGAAATTCCATTTGTTCAGCCTGCTCCATGTGAGCGCTCCTGGGCCTGGATAGGCCTTAAAGAACAGAAGGCAGGCGATTCCATAAGCCTCAAATGTACATATGGAGCTGTAAGTGGGGGCTGGACATTCTAACACCCACGAAGAGGACAGTTGGGCCCTGCCCTGTGCCAGACCATGATGAAAGTTCTCAGAGCCGTTGAGAGATGAGCCAAGTTTGGAGTCCTATTTGCAACTGACTGATTTTCAAATATCAGTACTTGCTTCTATTTCTTTAAACAATGTACACTGTGTTGGACCAAATGAAGCCAGTTAATAATCCCTGTTCCCCACCAAAACTTCTGCTCATCAATTGCTTCCATAATCATCCACCAGTGGCCATCAGGCCTCAAGGTAGGAATCTCTGTCTCTCTCAGTCTCTGTCTCTGTCTCTGTCTCTCTCTCTCTCTCTCTCTCTCTCTCTCTCTCTCACACACACACCTCTGAAAATACCATAACCTAATTGTGTTTTCTATTTAGTTCTTCTTATTCATAATTGCAAACTTAACTCTGGAATCCAGCTTGATTTGGAGGGGAACAAGGAGAATATGGAACCCAAACAACTGCAGAAAGAGCACAAAAATTATGGGATATTGCAAGTAGCTAGAAGGAATGGCCTGATGGTTAAGTCACACAAGCCAAAAGCATTGAGAGCTGTCCAGTTGGCAGTGGTGATCACGTGCTGTTCCTGCTGTTCCTGGACGCAAAGCGCTCCACGGCTTCCACAATGCTTGTGCCTTCTCCCACCTTCCCAAGGACCACCTGGTTTTCCTCTAACAGACTTGGCAGTGCAGATGAAGACCGGAAACCAAGTACCCAGCATTTGCCAAGGACAAGATACCAGGACTTGTATGCCTCAAGATGAAGTTCTTATCCTTGAACTTTTATGGTGTCTGACGTCACTACCCTGGTCCATGAATCCTGGAATAATTCTGTAAAAAGTGGGCCCCTCAGAACTAAGTCCTTCCCCTCCAGTGTTCAGACCATGAACGTTTTCTGCTGTTTTTGCAACTTTGTCTACAAAACAGCTCCAGGGAGACACGACTCAAGGGCTCACCATCCACGTGATATGGAAGAACATCACAGTGGGGTTGATCATGACTGACGGCGTGTGGCTACAGGGCAGTGGCATCTGCAAAACAGCCTGACTGCAGTTCTTGCTTGGGACATAGCTACCTCATTTGTTAAAGAGAACAGTTTGTTATTAATTAAAAGGAAGTCTAATCTGCACATCCTGCTGGGGAAGCTATGTTCAGAGTGTTTGTACTGCGGACAACCAGCCCAGCCTCAGCATCGCCATCTTATTCTCCTGTCCCCACACAGAAGCTCTGTGCATTATTTAATCTGCCTGTCTACTCATTCTGAGATGATTTACTTTAAAAGGGGGCCAAGGAAATGTAGAGGTACTTATAGAAGCTGGCTTCCTATGTATTTCTGGAATTATTATTTCCTTTTCTGAACAAGCCCATAATGAACCACAGAAAGGGATTGGGAAGGTGGCTCAGTCCATGAAGAGTTTGCAGTGTGAATATGAAGGCTGGAGTCTGATCCTTAGCATCTGTGTAAATGCTGGGTGGACATGGAAGCCCACCTATAATCTAGTGCTCCAGGGGTAGTGAGAGGCCATCCCAGAAGCAAGCTGGACTGCTACGTTCTGGGTTCAACAAGAGACCCTGCCACAGTAAATAAAGTGGAAAGTGACCAAGAAAGATGCCTGATGTCAACCTCTGGCCTCTACACACAGGAACACACATTCACACACACTCACGCACCCATACATGTATGAACATACACACATGCACACCACACACACATACACACAAGCAAACATACATATGTACAAAAGAAAAGAAAAAGACAAAGAAGAAAGGCAGAGGGTCCCCCATCAGAGGACCATCAATCCAGAGTTAGAGAAATGTCCTTTTGGTCACAGCGTCACCCAGTGTGACAATCCTGGTTTCCTGGTGGTGTCGGGTCTCCATCTTCCTATAGCAGTGATCACCGCAGTGTGTCTGAAATGGACACGTGGGTGCACTGCACGCATCTTAGTACCTAGCTTGGTCAATATCTGCCCTGGAAATTTATGTTGGTAAAACAGAGAAGTAAACGATTTAGTGGTGTTGCAATCAGGGAAAAATGTCTTCCTACCCCCACTGCTTATTTGGAAACTCTAGGCAGAATGCCCTAGGGAGTCATAACCGCTATCTTTGTGGCAGCTCACGGGCTAGTGTAAACAGTAGATGCCTTCGTAGGACTCTGCTCCTTGCACACATCCCCTAGGGCAGCTCTGAGTGTGGCTTAGAAAAACAGAAAGCACTGGCTGTGCCCTCTGAAAAGGAAAGACCACCCTGATCTCGTTGTAGACACTTCAAGTCAAGGTCTCCATTGGCTCTCATGGGGTCTCAAGGCTGTGGCTGCCTCCGAGGTGAGGAATGGCAGTTTCTAAGACGAGGACAGCTTGATGTTTGCAATTCTGTTAGGAGGAACACTAGCTAGATCTATTCTGGTTTTCTGTCTCTTAAGAGTGCTAAAGAGAAATTATGCAATATAAGAGAGAATTGAGAAAGGATTTCAAAGCCATGAGAATTGATCTGCATGCAAACAAAAACGAACCGTACTTGTTAGCCTCATTTTGAGTCTCTTTGTGTAATCACTGCAGCTCTATATAGATGGAAGCCTTTGGAAATACACTGAGGCCTTCCAGAAACCAAAACAATTTGCTCTGAATACTTACTAGAGCTTAATGAGAGGGAACGGGGACAATGTCAGCAAAGATTACTCTGTCTAACCAGACAGTTTCTCCAAGGAACTGAGATTACAGACATAAACTCTCTAAATAGTTGCTTTTGATGCTGCTCAGACCTTACCCCTTTTGATTTTAGGAACTAGTGTTGATTCTTTGGAAAATCCAGTGATATTGATATTGCATTTAACAGATACCTTTCACCCTATTATAGGGAATGAGAATCAGCAATAGACATAATCACAAACCAGAGTATTAATTTTAAGTCCAGATTTTCTTAAGGAATGGTTTTCCATAAAGATATGCTATTCATTCATTTTTTTTTTTACTTTAATTTGAGTTAAAGAAAAATATCAAGTGGATTTCAAGGAGGACAAGTTTAAAGACAGAAACAGAAAGATACAAGCATATATATTAGGACTTTCCTGACTTCAAGAGTCAGTGCTGGGTCTTTGGGAAAAGCCCTTATTCAAGGAATTTAGACATCTTGTGATTTCAGTTCTTGACATTCTACTGGCCTGAGTTCTCATTATGGTGTCAAGTTTCCTCAAACCGCACAGCCACCCCAATTCAGATGTAATCAGCAGCAGATGCCCATGGGGGAGGAGGACCATCCCTGCCCTCACATTAGGGAACTATTCACCAGGAAGGCAGAGTCAGAACACAAACAAACAGAACAAACAGCACAGTCCACATTCTTGCACCACTTCTAACCTCCTGTGATCTTTGGCTTCTGTTCAGTAATTGCATTTATTTTGACTTCATTAAAAATGTGAGAGATGGAATTTCACTTAGGTCTGAAGTTCAAAGATTTACATCCCAGATACTGTAGAGCTGTCTTGATGTTCCTAGTAGTTCAGGGTTAGAAGGCCTGGCTTTCCTGCCAACAAGGTAAAAAACACTCTCATGTTCTCTAAGAAATTTACTACCAACTGAGTTTATTCCTTCATGGTCTTTTTCTTCACTTGATCATTTCAATTATTTGATGTTGGATGTACTGATTCTTGTTTTAGTATTTTCCTTTTTTTGGTATTTTTGAGGCAGGGTCTCCCTTTTAGTACCAGCTGTCCTGGAGCTCGCTCTATAGACCAGGCTGGCCTTGAACTCACAGAGATCCACCTACCTCTACCTCCTGAGTGCTGGGATTAAAGGCATGCGCCACCATGCCCCGCTTGAGTCTTGTTTTATAGAGCTGCATTTTTTTTTTTCACACTTTGTGTGAAAGTTAAAGTTCGAATGCTTGGGGTGGAGATGACTATGATCAAAGTGTACTCTAAATATGGGTAAAAATATCATGGCGAAATCTGTCATTTTTTTATAAAAGATGCTTTTTAGAATGAACCGATAGACAGAGTCTTATAAACAATATAATGTTTAATATCACCTAATAAAAATTTAAATACAAATACTTTCATCCAGAGATTCTATTTCCCAGAATCTACCTGATAAAAAATATACACAAATTGGGGCTGGAGAGATGGCTCAGCAGTTAAGAGCACCAACTGCTTTTGCAGAGGACCCGGGTTTGATCCCCAGCACCCACATGGTGGCTGAGAACCGTCTGTAACTCCAGCTCCAGGGGAATCTGCCACCCTCTTCTGACCTCTGCAGCATTGCATGACATGAGTGCACCAACCTACATTCAGACAGTACATTCATATATATATAAAATAAATAAATAAAAATTTTAAAAAATATACACAAGTTTAGTCAAGTTTTATCTAAAATGCTCATTGTAGTATTTAGATTAATGGAAAATTGGAAACAATCTAAATGGATGTCAATATAGCGAAAAATAAAAGATAAGTGCTTCAGAGTGAATAAACTCCTTTTACAGATGTCTGTGAATTCAGAGTGCCCATTCTTTGTATCCAAGCCTGTGAACCTTAAGTGCAAACAGTAAAGCCACTATGGATATGTCAGAAAGGAGCCGACACATCTGTGTTTACTACTGCCCTTTAAGTCACAGACCCATTTTGAAAAGAACTCACATATCTACATTACCAGATGTAGTTTAAACCCCGCTCCACATGGCCAGTGGTTTCTTGATGCTCTCTGTCACCTGCATGCTACGGAGTAATGTTCTCCAAGGCTTCATTGTGCATCCTCGCCCTAGGTCTCATCTGGTGAGACTCCATTAACTGGAGAGAGTCACATCATAGTCATCTCTAGCAGAATGGCATCCCTTAAATTTATCATACCATCAAACATGTGCCAAACCCCTAAAGAGAGATGAGGAAGCTTAAGTTTAGGAAAGTTAGGTGCCTGAAGCAAGATTGGATTCCTATATGTGATGGAAAAGGAGGCAATTCCAAATTAGCTTGAAAATGTGTAGTTCTGGCAGATGAATGGACACCATAGTAGGAATCATGGGAGTGGGGTGTGAGGTGTGCTCTGGAGGCAGGAACAAACAATGCCAACTAAGCAGATGTGGGCTGCAGATGTGGACTGCACAGCACCTGTGTGTTGCCAGGGGAGACACCTATCAAGAAGGAAGGCATAGCTCAAAGCTGGCAGTGACAGGGAAAGAGGCAGATTCTGCAAGCTTGTGCTTTATGCATCTGGACACTCTCGGCTGCCAACAGAGCACCTGCCCCATAAGCACACTGATGACAAGGGCCACGATCTAAGACCGCTGGTGAGCTCTCGAGAAGTGGAACAGTCTTTCTGGTCAGAATGCTCTGTCAGGTGCCAGCACTTTTAGATCTTTGTACTACGGTCCCCTGAATGACCCCACTCTGGCAGTACTGCCAGGTCAGCATTGCAACCCCTGCCCCCGTTCTTCATAATGCGTGCCTTTCCACTAGTAGTTGAAACGAAGTCCCTGAAGATCAACCTTGGTGACTGTTTTCTTGGTCACTTCTTTTACTGCTTCCAAACCAGGGCTCAGAAATGCAGTATGAATGTGATTTAGATTTACAACCAGAGTCTACCTGAACTGGGGTGGCTGTGGGCATCTAGGAAGTCTGTTTATTCTCATCAGATGAGGACAATATGCAATTTGTTCTTAATTGTCTAGATAGAAAATAATTGTTCCGACCGGGCATACATTAGCACCAATTTATGACTTCCTATTAATGGGTCCCATATTTAGAATGACAAATTTCTTTGAAATTCAGTACTGTGTGAGACATAAACAGTGGCATCACAGTCCTTTGTAGATTGTTGATGTCTTCCCCCACAGGCTTTGCACTCAGACCCTCTGAGATATCAGCTAGCAAGAACTGGCCGTATGGTTTCCTTCCTGTTCATGTTGACAACTTTTTCACCATGTCTTAATTATAATAACTCCATAACTACTTGAATAAATAAGAAAACTGTGAATTTAGAAAAAATTAACTGCATGTGTATGAATGGACTTGGCCAACTTAAAAAAGGGCAAGAAAGGAAGCACACATGTAAGAAAATACGAATGAGGAAAAAAATACCTAACCCAACACATACAGACCACAAATAGATGAGGAAAAATGAAGAATAAATTCACACGAATGTGTTTTTTTAAAACCTGTGTGTATGTGTGTGGGGGGGTTCCTGAAAAAAAGAAATTTCTTTTCTTTTTTTTTTTTTTTTTTGTATTTTTGAGACAGGGTCTCCTTGTAGCCCCAGCTGTCCTGGAACTCACTCTGTAGACCAGGCTGGCCTTGAACTCACAAAGATCTGCCTGCCTCTCCCTCCCAAGTGCTAGGATTAAAGGTGTGCACCACGTCCGGCTGAAAAAAAGAAATTTCTAAGAAAGGAAATTTAATTGAAGAAACATAAGCTATGAAGAGAGTCCTAGTAACAGAAATAAAGGTGTTGGGGGCTTGGCAGGAAAGCCTTGTGGCAATATTAATAATTTTCTTGAATGTTAAGATAATCTTTACATTATAGAAATTGTTCCAGATACTATAGAACTATGATGTTTCCCAAGTCTCTTCTACTCTAAATCTGAAATATTAAAACCCCAGGTTACTTCTATCATGAAGATCAGCAAAGACTCGACAGCACAGTTAAAGAATAACATTCCATATCTAAGGCTTCTCCAGGAATGCTGATAGACTAAAAATAAATCCATTAGTAGACTACCTAAAATAAATTGGCTGAGGGAGCAATGGTTCTAGTTTATTTCAGAAACGATCAAGGGTGAGTCAATACATACTGCACTTCAGTAGATATTCTCATAAAATGTAGCTAATCAGCAGCAAGAATGCTGAAGTGATAAAATTCAACAGTGAACATTTTGATGGTGACACGCTTGAAGTACTGCTTTTGCACAGGTGTAAGGAAGGGTGTCTGCTACATACTGTCTGTCTACATACTCACTGCACTGCGCTATGGAGACAGAGGCAGCAACTGCTAAATAAATGGAGACGAGAGGTTTGCATGAGTTCTTTATAGGTTCTAGTGGTTTTATGGCTGTCCCAGTCTGCTTTCTACTACCATAACTAGACAACACAGATCAGGTAATTTATAAAGAATAAGACTTACTTGGTTTATTGATCTGAAGACTGGGAATCTCAAGATCAGCAAGCTTTATCTGGAGAAGTTCTTCTTGTTGGTAGAGTCTCTCTGTGAGCTTCAGAGTGTCCAGGGAGTCATATGGCAGGGTAGACGTATGTGTGCTTGCTCAGATCTCTCTCTCTCTCTCTCATTCTTCATAAAGCTACTAACACAATCGATGAGCACTATGGGTTTATTCAACACTAATTACCACTTTAAAGCTATTTTACCTGGCTTACAAATGCCATGAACATGTGTGAGTTTGGAGACTGAGTTTCATTGCATGAAATTTATGAGGCACCTTCAAACCATATTTGTGAATGGCATTCAAATGTAAGACCTAACAATGTGAAGCTGGGGAGACTCTTGGTGGTAAAGGGCTTGCTGTATAGGTATGAACATGAGAGTTTGGATCCCCAACACCCACAGGAAACCTGGGGGCAGTGGTGCTCCTCTGATGGAGACAGGTGGATTCTTGGAGCTTACTAGCTAACCAGTCTCAAAAACAGAATGTGGAGAGTAACTGAGGCCAGTACCTAATATCACACCCATGCACACACATAGGCACACACATACAGATATACATACAGGTACAACCCATATACTCAAACAGTGAGATTTAAAGTGGGCAGGAAAAAGGAACTAATGTGGAATTCCTCTTTATCTTTTGATATCAGGCTAACCTGTGTTCCCTCAGATTCCTATGTGTAGCACCTCAGAATGTACTAAGAGACAACTCTTTAAAGAAATAATTAAGTTAAAATTGGTATTAGTACTAATCAGATAAGACTGCTGTTATAAGAGAGACACAGACAGACACACAGGGAAGGCCCTGTAAAGACACACACTGAAGACACAATCTTCAGGCCAAGGAGAGCAACTTCACGAGAAATCAGTCCTGCCCAGGCCTTGATCTTGAACCTCCAAGCCACTAGAATAATAAGAGATAAACTTTTCTTATCTAATCTAGGGCTTCTTAAACTGTTTCCACTCGTAAACCCTTTTTGTCAGAGAATTTTTTTATGCAACCCTGAGTATACAAGATATATAAAATAGGTATACAAATTACACATCCCAAAGAAATATTTTCAAACAATTCTTTGGTATGCATATAATATTATCATTTATTAAGGGTGAAAGCAACTTTGCACATTAATCTATGGCTTTGCCTACTAGCGAGAGGAGAAAACAGACATTCCATTTCCAGATCTGCTAACTCCCGTGCTTACAGCCTCTCTCAGAGCCATTTGTGACTGATGACTCAGAGCCATTTGTGACTGACGTGTGGGAAAGAACAGAGGCTTGAAGCTTCGTTCATTCACCTCTCGAAAGTCCATGCCAGCCAGTCCGTCCTTTGAATCAGTGTCCTGTCATATTCCAGAAGCTTTGCCTTCCCACTGACCCCATAAAGTGGGCTCTGTCAATTTCTCAAGAGCCTCACTCTCCTTAACATTCTGGAATAGCTCTGGTAAGTAAGAATTACATGGGTGGTGTTAGGAGAAAAAGTATTCTTAGTTCTGACTAAAGCACTGAGAACTCTCCCCAGATGGGAGACAATGTTTTGCTAATGAGGAACAGATGAAGGTCAGAAATGACTTAACCAAAAATCCAGGAAAACCGAGAAAAGAAAACACCGAGATGGCCAAATCCTTCTGAGATACAAGTTCAAAAGCATGTTTCGTTCAACTTGCTGAACTTTGACAGTGCAGCAAGAATAGCATGTTCCCATTGAAGAGCTCAGGATCATGTGGAGTTGAAAAGAAATGAATTTAATCAAGACACCACCACTCTTAGACACAGTCACCAGAAGGAATGCCTTAATAGTCTCCCTCTTCAAGGAAGACTGTCACCATCCCAACCAAAGCTCATGACTAATCAATATGTGTTAGCTTGGTGGGAAAATACAAGGTAGTAAGGAGACAACCAAGAGTCTGATGTCTTTGTCCAGAGTGTCACAAATAATTGCTTAGCCACAAGGCCTCTGAGCTGGGTTTCACGTGCCAAATAAATGCAGAAAAATCAGTTCTGTAGTACCTCTTCATTTGTTTAGCTTTGTATGTCTTCCAGTCTTCATTAGTGGGCTCTCCTGCAAACATGTTCTGTGCTATTTTGAGGAAACTGATAATAATGAACCCCCCCCCCAAAAAAAAAATCTGTGAAGCTTCTTCTGGCATCTCTCACAAAGGCATTTCTTCTGAATTTGAACAATGAATGGGCATGCATATAAATCCCTATGACACAAAGCCAGATCTCTGTGGTCTCAGCAGTCACACTGGCACTGATAAAAGGGCAGCAGAGAGCCAGGCCTGCCTCTTTCACACTCCACTGAAGTCCATGTCTCTTAATGGAGGCCTAGAGGAAGAGCCCTGGCTCCAGGAATCCTAACAGGAGGGCAGCTCCACCACCATCTCAATATGTCAGTTAAAGACATGATTAACAGTCAAAGGAAGAAAAAAGAAAGGAGCTGGAAGAGGAAGAGATAAAGGGGATTAGGGAGCCCAAGTCTGTCTTCAGGGAACAGACATGAATTTTAGGTTTAAATACAAGAACTGGGGCCTGAGGCAAGAGATATGTATAATTAAGCAGCCCTGGTCAAGATGCGTCTGCTTGACCCAATATTGTCTCAGCCCTGGTTCTAGAAGGCTTTCTGAGTTCTTATCCTCACTGTCATCACTTGAGGGGGACAATCTGTTTCTCATGAGATGATTACTTCTGCTCCAGGGTGTAGCCCCACTACGACAGACAATTACCCTCATTTAGGAATAATCTGTTGCTTGGCGGTTGTTTTTGTCTCTGGCTGTTATTATGGTTTTTATTGATCAGTCCTGTTGATTCCAGACTCCAAAGTGACTGCTGGTATAAGCTGAAGACTAGAGATCTTCAGGCACTCTGGGGGGTTTCTGGAAGGAGACACTGTATGCGCAGACAGTAAGGTGCCTAATGAAGGCAGAGGTAATGGCCTTTTGTCCTGCTCTTAGTTACCTTGTGGGACCAAGTCAGGAGTTAGTGCTGATTAGCAAAAGTAACTTCTAAGTATCTATGACACCCCCACCTCAGTCTCTGACCCTGAGTTCTGGAACTTTCCCCTAGAAGTAAAAAAACAAACAAACAAATAAACAAAATATTAGATTAAAATAAATTCTACATTCTTTTTTTTTTAATTCTACATTCTTTAAAGAAAATACTCTTGAAGAATCTCTGGATGTTTAAGGTCCTCTTATGCATTTTGTTATTATCAAAGTAAACCAAATTCACCAAGGAAGCTAAGAAAAAATACAGAAAAGCAAAGAAATACTAAAGGCCCTTAGTCCCTCTTGCCTTGAGGTACTCAGTCTTACCTTGAAGCCTATCTTTACAAGTTTTTATGAAAATTAAATTATGTAACTTACTATTATCTGTGTGAGAAATTATCTCAGAAACTTCCCACCGATAGACATCATATGTTTATTCTTTTCACCACTGAAAGTTCCACAAAGTAGGGAACGCGAGCTCAAATTTAATCATAGTTATAAACTAACTTTAGAAAATGTTTTGGAAAAACAACAAATTGTTTAAACAGTGTGATAGCGTGAAATATATATTTGGCCTTCATCTCTATTCCCCGTGGAGCAACTCCTAAAATCCTTGAAGTCTTCAAGAAGATGTGATTCTTTTTTCTTTTTTCTTTTCTTTTCTTTTCTTTTTTCTTTTCTTTTCTCTTCTTTTCTTTTCTTTTCTTTTCTTTTCTTTTCTTTTCTTTTCTTTTTTGAGACAGGGTCTCCCTGTAGCCCCAGCTGGCCTGGAACTCTCTATGTCTCTATTTAGACCAGGCTGGCCTTGAATGCACAGAGATCCCCTGGGATTAAAAGCATGGGCCACCACATTGAACATGATTCTTTTTTTTAATTCTTTTTTTTAATTCTTTGTATATGTTAAAGATTGACAGCTGGCACACACACACACACACACACACACACACACACACACTACTGTTCCCTCCAACCTATGGGAAGAAGAGAGGACCTGAAGGGCAAGTTGGTCATCTATGGACAGTGATGGTTATTTAATGAATCTCCCACAAAACCTATACAAAGAAAAAACAGAGAGGTCTCTGATGACCAAAGGCATGGTAGTGTCTGCAGGGTGACAACCGGTGAAAATACGGAAGTTGTGGAACTCCTGTCTACAACCAGTCTTCCAGAAAAACAGGTCAAACAAGGTGAAGCATCTGAAAGATGTGGGACCAGTCTTGGACTGAATCTGGTACCAACTCCAGGTACACAGTGACAGAATCCAATTGGGTGACAAGACACACTGCTGAGGTGTGTAAGGGGAAGCCCCACATAGCTATGGTCACAGAAGTGGTTTATGTTCTAAGGGCATCAGCGGAACTGTTCTGTGTTCCTGTATTCTCAGAGAGATAGACTCATATTTACAAAACCCCTCTGGGGCTTCAGCCAAATGACTCAGCAGTTAGACGCCTGACACTGGGGTGGTTTGATTATATTGCCGTGCGTTATGCTGAATGTAGGCCAGTTTGTGTTAAGCCTGTCTACCTAACATTAACATGGTGCTGTAAAACTTGCCCATGACACCTCTCAGAGACTCTCAGCTCTTGTCTCCGTCCTTGATAACCCTCATCGCCGCTGTCATACAGTGCCCTTGTCCTCATCCCTTTACAGAATGACCTAATTCTTCATCTCATCTACAATTCCATTTCTGATTTTTTTTTTTCTGAAAGTTTCTGTCCCGAGGAGCCTACAGTGTGCTACGAGAAACCTGAGGATACATGTGACATGTACTGTTTCTAGTGAGTACCTCTTCCAAAGATGGAAAACTCAAACAACACAGCATATATGTGCTAATATTTTAACATCCTCTGTTGAAGGGTAAGAGTAGTATGCACATTTAAGTCTCTTACAACCCAAGACAAGGTCCTTTTGTCCCCATAAGTGTTAAGGACATCTGGACCTTATGCAGAGTCAGACTTGAAACAGGTGTGCCTCTTATTAAGTTATTTTCTTAAGAGCTGATTACATTAGGACACAGGGCCTAATTTTGTACAATGTAGAAGGAAATGTCAAAAGTTGGACATAAAACTAAAAACTTGCTGAGTTTTCAGATCCTATTACAGCACATTCTTTCACAAGCTTTAAGTCCCTGAATGTAAGGAACATCCCTCTGGCCAGCGCAGAGCTATTATTTAGAAGTTAAGAAAACAAGATTTCTGAATAATTGTTTTCATGAACTTGGTTTGCATGGTTGTGCAAAAATCCAAAGCAAAATGGTTTACAACAAGCCCTGTTGATCAATGTGGCTTCCCTTTTTTCTTTGGTCAAGGGTCACAGGACATGGAGAAAATGCTCAGATCAAGGTTGGAAGGACCAGTACTGCTCTACTTGGGCTCCCGACAGTTTTGGTTTTGAAGTCAGTACTCAGCGGTCACTGGTTCCTTCTCCTCTCACAGCAAGTGTAACGGGTACACGTGAGTTTGGAAACAGGAAAGATAAATACCCAGCCTGAATCACCTGCTAACTGCAATTGCTGAGCCCAGACAGTCTGGCTTAGAGCTTCCCTGAGATATCTCCCTTTCTTCAGTCTAGCTTTGTCAGATCTAACAGCCTTGGCATTTGCTGAAGAAAGTGATCGAATAATTCTTTTTTTTAATTTTTAAAAATTTTATTTATTTCTGTATGTGTATAAATGTACTGTCTGCATGCAAGTTTGTGCACCCGTGTCGTGCAATGCTGCGGAGGTCAGAAGAGGGTGTCAGATTCCCTTGGAACTGGAGCTCGCCTGGAATTGGAGTTTCAGACGGTTCTTGGCCGCCATGTGGGTGCTGGGGATTGAACCCGGGTCCTCTGCAAGAACGATCGGTGCTCTTAACCGCTAGGCCATCTCTCCAGCCTGTGATCGAATAATTCTTATAAAGGAAAATAATTTGGGCTTTAAAGAATACACTCTACCCATTTCATGTCCAAATGAGTTGCCGGGTTGAAGGTACTGTCTTCCGGTAGAACTGTTGGTAGGGGGGTAGAGGGGACAGTGGTTAGAACAGTGGACGTGAGCCTGTGCTGATTTCCTACCAGCTCTGAGGGGTCTAGCCTGCACATCTGACAGTCCTCTCCTTTCCCTAGTCCACTTCTGGGTACTAGAGTCCAGACTTCATCTGTTTGTTGATCTGGAACTGCAAACACTGGGAGTGGCTGGCCCTGTGTCTCTGGAGAAGTCTTAGTTAGGGAGAGAGCTGGCAGAAGGACGCAGCAAATGGAAGGTGGGATTTCTATCAGGCAGCAGTGAGCCTTTGAGAAAGGGTTTACTTTAAATATGGGGGAAAGAGGAAAAAAACAAACAAAACAACAACTCAGGAACAGAAGTGCAGGTAAATCAGAAGGAACTGGCATATCCTGGAATAAGACAGCTAGAGTTCCTCAGAGCCAGGAGGGCTAAGGAAGGCCCTGTAGTGTGGGCTGCAGACTGCCTTTCTTCTATAGACTTCTGTCCCTCTTAAGAATGTATAGATTGGGCTGGAGAGATGGCCTAGCGGTTAAGAGCACCAACTGCTCTTGCAGAGGACCTGGGTTCGATCCCCAGCACCCACATGGTGGCTGAGAACCGTCTTTAACTCTAGTTCCAGGGGGAATTCGACTCCCTCTTCTGACTTCCGCAGCATTGCATGACACGGGTGTACAAGCCTACATGCAGACAGTACACTCATACACATAAAAAAAAATAAATAAAATTAATAAAAAAGAATGTATAGACTATAGAAGCTTAGGCTGGCATCCTCAGGCACAGAGAAAGCCTCACTGTCCCATCCTCTTCTACAGGCAATGAGAACATATAGAGGAAGAACCCAAATGCAGACCTAAAAGCTTCCTGTATCCTGTAGCATTGTGTGTCGGGGAAATCGAGAGGGGAAGCTTCTTTTTTTTTTTTTTTTTTTTTTTTTTTTTTTTTTTGAGTCTGTGGGTGGGGGGTTTTTTTTTTTTTTTTTTTTTTTTTTTTTTTTTGTCTTTTCAAGACAGGGTCTCCCTATAGCCCCAGCTGTCCTGGAACTTGCTCTGTAGACCAGGCTGGCCTTGAACTCACAAAGATCCACCTACCTCTGCCTCCCCAGTGCTAGGATTAAAGGCGTGCACCACCACACCTGGCTAAGGGGAGGCTTCCTAAAACAGAACAGCATGATACGGGGAGAAGACTAGAGGGGCACACCGGACATTGTCCATGAATTAGTAAAGGAAGGGGGGAGGGAGGGAGGGAGAAAAAGTGAGGGGGAACAGAAGAAGAGAGAGAGAGAAAGAGAGAGAGAGAGAGAGAGAGAGAGAGAGAGAGAGAGAGACCATGCAGAGGGAAAGTGCATAAAGTCAGTGGAAATGGAAAAGATACTTGTCTCTTAGGAATTCATCCCATGTGAGTGAAATTCACAGTCATGGATTCACCAACCCAGTTCTTGGGCACCGTGTCCCAGGAGAACAGGGGAAATTTCTCTTTTACAAAAGATGAAATTATCTCATAGGAAGAAGGCCAAAGCACAAGTGTTGAAATTGGTGGGCAGCTAAGAAAATATCTTGAGATGAAAAAGAAGATTGTTTTAGGTCCTGTCACAAATAAGATGAATTCAGTTCCTCTGAGATGATTCACTGTAGTTTGATTGTTTTGAAAGATGGTATAGAAAAGCAAACAAAACAATTCATGTATTTAACCTGGGCCCAGCCCCCACCTGTATGCAAGTGTTGAATGTGGCAAGTCATTCGGGAACCAATCAGACAGATCTGATTTATGCAGAAATAGGAAAGAAGGAATGGTCAGAATCCACCCACTTTTGATGCCCACTGAATCTCTCTGCTTACATGTGCTACTATATATTTGTGGGAGAGGAGAGGACATTTTGAACTATTTGAACAAGAAGCTTGTGGCTTTGCCACCTTTACCTACACATCAGCCAGGGTGGGTCACTGCATTCAGCTAGTTGCACATCAGGCTCCCTGACGAAACACTGGGGATCCAATGTCAGCTACTGGCAACCCTACGACGACGAAACAGGAGCAGACTCCTCATTCTGCCCACAACAAGAGACCTTTTCTGGGAATTATGTGTGGGGAGGGAACAGATACCAGGCAGACGAGGGCTGTGTGTTGTAAGACAGGAAAGCGACTGCAAGTCCCTCTGGAGCTGCCCCAGCTCTTCGAGGATTGCGCCTGTTTCCCATTTCAAGCCTTGGCCATGCTGCAGCTGTTGTGTTTTAATGAGGAAGGTCCAGCCCAGTGAGCTATTTACTCCATGCAAAGCCCAGTGTCGTGGCCAGAAAGAGCTGCATGAGGAAGGGCTATCACCTTAGGGAGACTCTGCCAGCTCTCCCAGGGTCAGGGATGTGGAGTAGGCCATGCATTTTGCTCTTGATTTGTGTTTATTTCCAAGTAATATCTCCATAGGCAGCTGGGAATTACAAAGGAAAGATTTTGGCTTTGGCTTCTTTGAAAAACAACAATTTGGCTGCAGCCATTTCAACAAGCCATTGTGAGGTTGTTCCTTGAAACAAAAGCTGTCGTGATCATCGGACATCTCAGAGTAGAGACTGAGCCCGTGTTTGCATGGGGTCTGGGCCAAAAGGGCTTCTTCCTTCATAACAAACTTGGACCGAGACAGCAACAGCTTGATGCAGCCCCAAGTCCTTTGCTTTTGTTGGCCTGCTCCTCCTCTAACCCCATGCGCACACCCCTCCCGTCCCTTTCTGCTCACCTGTCTGTCGTGATGTCAGGACAGCAGGTCACTGCAAGTCCAGAGGCAAAAGCAGCACCTCTTATCCTTGCAGTGTTTCTCTACCTGTAGAGAATGGAAAGGATGAGCATGTTGGTTGATTCTCTGGAGTCAGAGTGTATTAAACCAGTGGTGAAAGGCTCTACAAGCTGATGGATGGTTCGTCCTTGCTCTGGTACCGTGCATCTCCATGGCCTGGGCACTCTAACTAGGAGGCATCCAAAGGCCCTGTTGCTGGTGGGTGCAGGAGGGTTCTTAAGGAATAGGAAAGGGCTATGGTTAGCACCTGATAGACACTCCCATTGCAACTCTGGAAGACCCTTCAATGCCTCCATAATGGGTGCCAGCTTTCCTGGTTCAGGGGACTTTGAGCCAGGAGCATTTCTCCTTGCCCCCGAGTCATAAGCTTCTTTCCCACATTGGCCCATGTAGATATACTGTGTCTCCTGGCAGAGCTCCCTCCTCTCCCTGTCACTCATGCAACCCTCCCTTCCTGCCCAAACTGCTTTCTGAATATTCATTCAGCCTACAGCTCATCAATCACCAAAGCTCCCGTAGGGGGGAAAAATAATTGATGATCCAAAGAGCCCTAGAGCTAATAAAGAAATTGAATGTGTAGCGAAAACCTTCCTACAAAGAAAACCCCAGGTCCAGATGGTACCTGCAGAACTATGCCCAAGAAGATGCAACAGACACAGACCTTTTTTTTTTTTTTTTTTTTTTTTATCTTTTCGAGACAGGTTCTCCCTGTAGTCCCAGCTGTCCTGGAATTCACTCTGTAGACCAGGCTGGCTTTGAACTCACAAAGATCTGCCTGCCTCTGCCTCCCGAGTGCTAGGATTAAAGGCATGTGCCACCATGCCCAGCTGCCACAGACCGTTTTACAAAACCATTGTCAAAGCTGGGCATGGTGGCACACTCCTTTAATCCCAGCATTCCGGAGCCAGAAGCGGGCAGTTCAAGGCCAGCCTGGTGTACATAGTGAGTTCCAGGACAGCTGGGGCTGCAGGGGATGGAATCCTCCCTGACCTAGTCTCTGAGGTGAACATACCCCTGATACCAACCGAAAATCATGACAACATAGAAAACTACAGACTGATATTACCCCATGAATGAGATACAGGAATATATTCAGTAAATGAAATTCGATTCAACAATACACAAAATGTGAATACAAAAATATGAAGACTAACCCGGAAATGGTAGCTTGGATTGGCATTTGAATATCTATCAGTGTAACTTTTCAGGCTAGCAAATCCCTCCTTCCTTCCCTCCCTCCTTCCCTTCCTTCCTTCCTTCCTTCCTTCCTTCCTTCCTTCCTTCCTTCCTTCCTTCTTTGTTTTATTTTATTTACAAAATCATATATCCATTTCTAATGGAGTTTTAGAAAAATGAAGTAGGAAGGAAATTTTCGATCTAATTAAGAACATCAACAAGTTCAAACAAGTTTTTTTTAACATGTTTTATTGAAAATGTTTCCAAACCAAATAACATTAAAACTACATATACATGGTTGTCATTTATGCTAATTATGATTTCTAAAGTTTCTTTAAATATTACATTATCAAATATAGGACTATTGTTCTTTAAAGAATTATAGAGGTACGTTCTTAGGTCTCTGGTCACAAAATCTTAATCAATCAATCAATCAATCACTATGTAACTTTGTTACCATTTTCTTTCTATTTGATGAAAACATTTAAAATCACCCCTCTTAGAATGATTCAAGCACACACTACAAAATTATTCATTATGGCTACCATGTTGTGCATTAGATTCTCAGGGCTTACTCATTTTATGAAACTAAAATTTTGTAGCTTTTATCAATAATTATCAATTTATCAGTCATTTCTCACGTCCTGCTTCTACTGTATAAAGTCATCCCCATATAGCCTTGCTTTATGTATGCTTTGTTATAAGAACACCATATCCTTATTCAGTACATTGTTACTTCATTAGCATCAAATTCACAGCTACGAGCTTGTACTTTATGCTTTGAACAACGCTTATAAAGCAATGTTTTTTTTCTATTTGAAGCATGTCACAGCCTTCTTGCACTCCAGTACACTAAGCAACACTTCAACTCGGTGCTTTGGGAGCATCTATCCAAGCCTCTGATGTTCATGATTCTACTCTTAACCTTTTTTTTTGTTTTGTTTTGTTTTGTTTTTTGGTCTTTTTGAGACAGGGTCTCCTTGTAGCCCCAGCTGTCCTAGAATTCACTCTGTAGACCAGGCTGGCCTTGAACTCCCAAAGATCTGCCCGCCTCTGCCTCCCAAGTGTTGGGACTGCAGGCATGTGCTTCCACACCCAGCAGCTTTTGGTTTTTTTTACACTCCTTACATATAGCAAATTTACAAAGTCTGAAATCAAACTATAGGTTAATTGCAAAACATATTTAGGGATTCACAGCTTTACTGTAAGCTTGTATACAGGATATATATATATACATATATATATATATATATATATATATATATATTAAAAACTTTACATTCCTAAATTACATAGCAAGTTGATATATGTGCTTAAGAAAATTTCTCATAAATCTTAGAACCGAGGAAAATAGAGACATATGCTTCAAGCCATATCTATAGCGATAACACTCAATATGATATTGTCTTTACTAACCAGTTAGTTACCCACTTTGACTTACATATAAGGGTTTGATGTTAGGAACCACAAATGAGCGATCACATATGTTGTTTGTTTTCCTGAAACTATGTTACCTCACTTAATATTATCATACCAATTAGTGAAGAACTGGATGTTTTCCTGGAGAGCAGGAGAAGAGGCCAGCAGGGAGGACTTTCGTTTGCATAGCCATATTGGAAATAAAGAAGCAAAGCAGTTTAGATACTGGGGATTGAGTGCAGGACATCCTGCATTTAGACGAGTCATCTGCCCCAGAGCTACATCCTCAGCCTTTCTAATTGTTTGAGGGAGAGTCTCATTAAGTTGTCCAGAATGGCTTCAAACTTGCCTAAGCCTCCAACTAGATGGCATTACAGAAATCGCATTGCCCACTTGGTTGGTTTGTTTTGTCTTATTACAGATCACTTGACTGCTTTAGTAGAAATGTTGATGGACTAGACATAAGCTACTAGCATTACTCAGTAAGTTAAGCACATTTGTAGAATGCAATGTTATATCTAAAAATCAACTGTGTGTATACATATATATATATATATATTTATACATGACAAGTGATTGAATATTTTTAAATTTTAAAAATCAGTTTATAATATCATCATGTATATTAACTACTTAATGATAAATTGGACAAAAGATATAAAAACTACAATACACAAAAATTTAAAAAATAAAAACTGAGGTTTTAAAATACCCAAATAATGGGGGAGGTGCAACCTGTCTGTGTTAGTTAGATAGCTGTGCATTGCTGGATCTGAAATACCCCCATGGGCTCCCAGGAATAAACACTTGATTCTTACTTGGGAGCACTGTTTCGGGAGGTCATAAAATGTTTAGGACGTGGGGTCAAGCTGGTGAACTTAGGCCACAAAGAGCAGGTCTTTGAGATTCCTACCCTAGCCTCATCACTGGTATAGCTTCCTGGCAAGCTAAGCTGTGACGAGCCTCCTGAACAGTACTGCTGCTCTGAATGCCACCATTCCTTCCATGGTGGACTGTACCGTGAGCCCACACAAGACTTTCCTTCCTTAAACTTCTCTGTCTCAGAGAAACTTATCTGAAATGCGAAAACAGGGGTGATAGCTGGAGACATGGCTCAGCGGTTAAGAGCACTGGCTGCTCTTGCAAAGAACCTAGGTTCAATTCTCAGCACCCATGTAGTGGCTAACTCCCAGCCTAACTCTAGTTCTAGGGGATCTGACACCCGCTTCTGACTTCCACAGGCATTGCAGGACATGGATGCATTTATACACATGCAGGCAATACACTCATATAAAAATAATACATACAATAAAAGATGGGGCTGACAAGTGGGGTTGATTCTGTGATAAACCTGACTGTGTGGTTCATAGGCCTTTGAAACTGGTTTGGAGGAGGGATGTGGAAGAGTTTGGAGGTGGAGGCTAGAGAAGGCCTAGAATAATCAGAGAGTAATCTGCTATTCTTGTGGGACTTAAGAATTTCAGAATGCTGGGGGCTGGAGAGATGGTTCAGTGGTTAAGAGCGCCACAGTTTGCGCTTGCAGAGGAACCAGGTTCTATTCCCAGCACCCATGGTGGCTAAGAACCATTTTAAGCTGGGCGTGGTGGTGGGCGCCTTTAATCCTAGCACTTGGGAGGCAGAGGCAGGCGGATCTCTGAGTTCAAGTCCAGCCTGGTCTACATAGTGAGTTCCAGGCCAGCTAGGGCTATAGGGAGACCCTGTCTCAAAAAATTTTTTTTCAGAATGCTGATAGAAATCAGGACAATAAAGACAAGTACTCATAAGATTTCAGAGGGGAACAAAGACTCTATCAGAGTCTTTCTAGCAAAGATCAGCTAGCCATATTCTGCTTCCCAAACTTTTGGGTGACACACTAATGTATTTGATGGAGTAAATTCTTTAAAAAATATTTTATTAGTTATTTCTATTTATGTATGTGGGCGTGTTGCTTGCATGTGCATAAGGGCACTGTGCTACACAGTGCCCACAGGTCAGAAGAACATGTCCTATGCCCTAGAACTGTAATTACAGATGGTTGTTAGTCACCATGTAGGTGCTGGGAATCGAACCCAGATCCTCTGCAAGAGCAGCCAGTGCTCTTAACTGCTGAGCCATTTCTCCAGCCATGCCCCCCCCAAGGCTTTTTAAACTATTTTATGGAACTGTAATAACTTAAAAATATACAGCATCTTCAGAGTTTACCTTGAGTATCAGGACCTTGAACATTTTTTTTCTTTTTTGGTGTGTGTGTGTGTCTATATATATGCACCTTCATAAATGTGTGTGGGTGTAGTGCACATGTATGTGGAAGACAGAGTTTGACACTGAGTGTCTGTGACTGCTTTCCACACTTACTGTGGGGTTTTCACTGAACTCAGAGCTGTCCAATTCCAGAAGTCTAGCTAGTGAGATTCACCTCTAAGTCTTCTGTCTCTTTCTCCCAAGTGCTGGGATTATAGGAGGGCACCACGACACACACTTTTTTATGTCTATTCTCACACTTTATCTACTTGGCCCAAGACCTTACAGTTTGGAATGGTGTTGGGATTGCAAAGACTACCGGGACTCTTGGAGTCAGACAGATGTATTCTCTCTTGTGAGATATTCATGAGACTACGGGGGTCAGGAGCAGAGAGTTATGGCCTGAGTCTGAAAGGCCCCCAGGAGCGCATGTCAGTGTCAGGAGGTCATGGACCTTTGAACATGGGGCGTTCATAGTGAGGTGGGGCTTCAAGGATTAAAGTGAAGAGCCACCTCTGGTCCAGCTATCTGTTTTCTGATCCATCAAGGTGAGTGGAGCCTCTGACACATGGACATACCATGAATTCCGCCATTTTTTCCCCACCATGACTAGCTAAAACCAAAGCCAATGAGCCTCTCTTCTCTTGAATTGTTTCTCTCGGGTGTTTCTTCACAGAGAAGAGAAAAGTAAACAGCTCAGTTGTCGTAATGTTAGTTCTCCCCAAGTGGACTCAGAGAGTCAGCATAATCCAAAGCAAAACCCTGGAATGTTCTTTAAAGTTTTGATTGAGTTATTGATATTTTATGTGGGTATTTTTCCTGAATGTATGTAAGTGTACCCCTGTTGGTGCAAGGGCTGCGGAGGCTAGAAGGGAACATCAGATACACTGAAACTGGAGTTACAAATGGTTGTTAACCACCATCTGGGTTCTGGGAACGGAGCTCAGGTCACCTGCAAGAGCAGCCAGAAGTGCCCAGCCAGCTCTGTAGTGCCCAGAAGTGTTTTTATTAAAAATTACAAGCTGGTTTTCAAAAGTCATATAGAAATACAAAAGATACAGACTCATTAAACATTGGGGGGAAATTAAATGGCCAATACAAGTTAGTGTGGGCACATAGTAAAGTGATGATTCTAAAAAACTTGAAAGAAAGTTTCTCAGGGTAACAATGTGCTATTAGCAAAAACTAGAAAGTTTATCAGTGTAATAGAAAAAGTGCATAAATACTGGATGCATATGTGCAACAACTATTGTTGACAAATGTGTGATGTAATTCAGTGGAGAGATGATTATCCTTTCAACAAATGTTCCTAGAACTTGTAGGCTTTGATCCACACACAAAAATACTCAAAATGTTGGAATAAAACACTGGAGAAAATCCTTATGACCCTCTGCTAGGCAAAGACTTCTTGATTATCTCAACAAGAATAGAGCCTTAAATGCTTTGGTTTTTGGAAGACTGGACAAAATGAAAAGTTGTTTTATTATTAGGTGAGGTGAACATACTTGCAGAGCAAATACCAGATGAAGGATTTGCCTGGAATGTAAGCACAGCCCTCTGACATTCATAAGAAGAGAACGACTGATCCAGTGAAGAGACAAAAAGCCAAGATCATGAGAAATGATGCTTGAGACTATGATGTAAAGACTGCAAATTAAATGCACAGTAAGATACTGCTGCACACCTATTGGAGGAGGGAAGAGAGATGGGTGGAATTGGCTCAGTGCACAGTGCATATTTGTATGAAAATGTCCTTAAGTGACACAGTACCGGGTACCATGAATATACACTATGAAAAGTTTAAAAGTAATAAATAGAGGGGCTGGAGAGATGACTCAGTGGTTAAGAGTACCTGGGTAGTTCCAGCACCCACATGGTGGCTAAGAACCATCTTTAACTACAGGGGAATCTGACACCCTCTTGCATGACATGGGTGCACCAACCTATATGCAGACAGTACACTCATACACATAAAAAAAAATAATAAATAGAATGGCTCGCCAAAAGAGAGTGACTACCCCAAGCATTGGGGTGATGTGGTGACAGTAGTACCTTGATGCAAGTGTGTGTGTGTGTGTGTGTGAGTGCATGCGTGTGTGTGTGTGTGTGTGTGTAATCCCTTTAGAAAACACTTTTCAAGTTGCTTATGAAGTTAAACACATGATTATCAAGCGAGCTAGCCATTTTACGCCTAGGTGTCTGCTCAAAGAAATGAAAGCATATGTTTGCACAAAGACTTTGTTTAGGTAAGATATTTTATTTATTATTTTTATATTACGTGTATGAGTGTATTGCCTGCCTATGTGGAAGTGTGTTGTCCTTGTCATGCAGTACCCACAGAGGTCAGAGGGGAGAGTCAGATCCCATGGAACTGGAGTTATGAATGGTTTTTAGCCACCATGTGGGTGTTGGGATTCAAACCCTGGTTCTCTGCAAGAGCAGCCAGTGCTCTTAACCACTGAGCCATCTCTCCCTCTTTCCTGCAACATTATTTTTAATAGTTCAACTCTAGAAACAATTCAACCATCTATCTATATGGTAGTGAGTAACCAAGTTGTAGTATATCCACGAAGAAATAATGCTTTAAGGGAATGGATTATTGATACATGCGACATGAGTGGATGGCCAATTGATCATAAATAATGAAATCCACAATAGAATGGGTGCATATCACGGACACTTCAGATGATGTAAACTTGGGCAGTAAACAGATGGGAGGAAAAGCTTTTTGGATGACGGATGTGTTTGCCACTTGGCTACAGCATGATTCATGAATGCATGCCAGGTCAAAACCTATCAAGCTGTATGCTTTCAATGCGTGCATCATATTTTATATGAATTATTTCTTTTTTATTTTTTAATTTATTATTTTTTATGTGTGTGAATCTACTCTCTGCATGTAGGTTGGTGCACCTGTGTCGTCGTGCAATGCCTCGGAGGTCAGAAGAGGGCGTTGGATTCCCCTGGAACTGGAGTTAAAGACGGTTCTTAGCCACCATATGGGTGCTGGGAATTGAACCCGGGTCCTCTGCAAGAGCAATCAGCACTCTTAACCGCTGAGCCATCTCTCACAAAAAAGATTGTGAATGAATTCTTTCTTAATGAAATATTTAAACTAAAGAGACAAAACACAATGAGGTAGCTCTGCAGGCCTGTTCAAATGGCGATCATTCAGAGCACTGGTCATGCCAAATGCTGGTAGGGACGACAGGAACGTTCACTTGCTGGTGCTGGGGGTGCAAAGGTGCAGCCTGGAAGCAGTTCAGCAGCTTCTAAGGAAACCGTGTTCACCCTTACCGCACGATCCAGACATTTCACTCCTTGGTATTTATCTAAGGAGATGAAAATTATGTCTACACGAAGAACTGCACGTGGGGATGGTTATTGCAGTTTTGTTTGCAATTGCCCCAAATCTGGGAGCAGCCAACTTGTCTTAGTAGGTGAAAAGATAAATAAGTAATGGTAAATCTAATTAGCGCAATACCTTTCAGTAATAAGAAACTGGTTTGGAGGCAGCAGAAGACACTGAGGAACCTTCCATGTATATGACTGTGTAAAAGAAGTCAAGCAGTGTGATTCCAGTTGTGTTGGTGTTCGGGAAAAGCCAAAGTGCAGAGAAAATAAAGACATCCATGGCTGCCAGGACTTAGGGAGAGAGGTGGGTGAGCAGACAGCGCTGGGGCATTTTAAGGCACTAAAGTTGTTCTATATGATCTATAGTGGTGGATATATTTAATACATTTCTCCAATCCCACAGAATGTACTAGACTAAGACTGACCTCCGCCAACCGTGGGTGATGTAAGCTCACTAGCTTTTCAAACCACCACTGCAGTGGTGGCGGTGTTGATTAAAAGGAGACACTGTATGTGTGAGAGGAAGAAACTGTATAGAAAAGTGTCCATACTGTCTACACAGATTTGCTATGAACCTGAAAGAACTCCCAAACTACAGTCTATTTTAAAACTGATGTAAGACAGAAAGGAGAAAAGGAAGAAAAGAAACGATGAGGAGATTGAGAAAAAGAAAATGAAGGGGAAGAAAGGAAGATGGGGGAATGTGGAGGAAGGTTGTCGGGTGCATCGGACGTGCGGTGGGACGGTGCTGCTCGCTGACTGGGACCGTCCCAGAGGCTATGCCGTGAAACCACTGTCCTGAGTTCCTCTGGCTTGTGACTGGTAGAAAGGAAGTCAGATCGTAAGGAGAGGCGGTTTCTTACTTCCAGCGTCTCCAACCCCATGCCTGGCAGGGCTTCCTCAACATACATGACCTCCAAAGACACATGCCATCTTTACTGGCCCACTGAAGTAGAGAACTTTCATTAGTTTTTAGCATGGCCCTGGAACGATAAGGCCAAGCCGTCTTGTTCAGCTCTGTCTTCCTCACTCCAGCATGAGCTCTGTCTGGAGCTAGCCAGGGTCCTGTGATACTGCACATTCTGCCGTTCTTCTGGCTGGAATACTGTCCTAACAGTCCTTAGTCTGTCCCAGGTCTCAAGGTAAATGCTACTTCTCAGGGACTTCCGCCAGGCTACACTGAATTCCTTATTTTCATGACAAACTCGTTTCTGGTCCAGCACTCTTTCACAATCAAAGTACTGCTGTAGTAAAATAGAAGGTGAAGCTTGCTCCATTTGCTTTATCTCATTTGCAAAAGCACCCCAAAGTTCCACGGAGGTCTTTTGGTAAAAACCAGTGCCACCCACCTGGCTCAACTATGCCCCTCCTCTGAGGTCCCCATCCCAGTCTTGACAGGGTCACTTCAGAGAACACAAAACTTGAGAGCAGTCACTTGATTCTGCACAGTTTTGAACCTGGGAGGTAGAGTTTCTCCAGATTCCCTGACTCCCAGGGTTCACGGCCAGGTTGCTGCATTACAGGAAAATGAGCGGCTGTAATTTTGAAATTTGAGACCAAGAGCAGTGACCTAACTGTGAAACACAAACTCAACACTACTCCCCACTGAGGCCTGAGGGTTCCTCTCTAAAGCCCACAGGCTCAACTTCCCAGATTTGCCTTGAGTCTGTCTATAAATTACTTTTATAGGAACGTTATCACATTATCGAAAACTAATAAAGCCTCCTTAGACCTGAGGTTCTCTTGTAACCCTGTTTGGAATAATGTGCCCCTGCGTGCATCCTGGCCACTCGACCCCTTTAATACCTCATTCTAGATCTTTCCCCTAGCCACCATTTACCCTAAGAACACGAAATGTGCTCCAAATGTAATAATATTACCACAAGATTATTCCTCTATCTCACTATCTATGGGGAGCTGACAGCTGGACTACAGCACGCAATAACATGTGGATTTTATTTGAGGATGGATGTTTATCAACAGGGAGGCTGCAGCCTCCTTGAGTTAGCTTTCAAATGCATCGAGTCTCCACAGTTTTCAAGCAGTGCATGGCTTCGCTCCTTATCTCTAACAGGAAAGCATCCCGGGGCTGAGCCCCCTCTGTCCCACCAGAGGATGGGCGAGCTCCCCAGCAGTATAAGTGCCCAGTCCATTTGCTCTCTCCTGGGACCCTGTGCTATCCTGCTCTGGGACATCTGGAACCAGGAAGAGCAACGTGACAAGCTACCCTCTCACAGGGACAACTGGAGTCGTTTCACCACAGGAACCCAGAATGTTACCACAATGAACTGTAGAACTAAACCTGCTCACATCGAATCCTACTAAAATCCTTCAAGGAAATTGCTGTGCTCAAAACAAAGTTGCATAACCTCTCCTGGGAAGCCAGGCGTACCAGGACCCCACCCTGCTCTTCAAAACTCCTACCTCTTCGCAGCCCTAGAAAGCCTGGCAGCTTCCACAGGTTGCTGGGACCATTTTCCTCCAGGTCTTCGGGTTTCCTCATCTCAAAAGGAGGGGAGAGAAGGATACCAACTCTGACAAGGGCTTTGTGGGAAAAGTGTGTGAATTAAGAGTACTTTTCTTGGGGCTGGAGAGATGTCCTAGTGGTTAAGAGCGCCGACTGCTCTTGCAGAGGACCCGGGTTCGATCCCCAGCACCCACATGACAACTGAGAACTGTCTGTAACTCCAGTTCCAGGGGAATCCGACACCCTCTTCTGACCTTTGTGGCATTGCATGACAAGGGGTGCACAAACCTACATGTAGACAATACATTCATACACATAAAAAATAAATTTTTTAAAAAAATTTTAAAAAGAGTACTTTTCTTTTAAAAATTTAACCTTTTATTTAGGTCAATAGTTAAATTATAGGTATCATGTTCAACACAATGTTTTGAAACATATAGAGTGAAATGACTACATCTAGCTTATTAAAATAGGCATCACCTGACATAGTTTTGTTTTGAGGGGTGAGAATACATTATATCTATTTTTTAGTATTTTTTAAGACTACCATACTATCATACTATACCTTGGTATTGACTGTAGACACTGTTCTTTTTTTTTTTTTTTTTTTGGTCTTTTTGAGACAGGGTCTCCCTGTAGCTCTGGCTCTCCTGGAACTCACTCTGTAGACCAGGCTGGCCTTGAACCCACAGAGATCCGCATGCCTCTGCCTCCCAAGTGCTAGGATTAAAAGCGGGTGCCACCATGCCCGGCATTTATTTATTTCTGTATGTGTATCAATGTACTGTCTGCATGCAAGTCTGTGCACCCGTGTCGTGCAGTGCCGCGGAAGTCAGAAGAGGGTGTCGGATTCCCCTGGAACTGGAGTTCTCCTGGAACTGGAGTTTCAGACAGTTCTCAGCCACCATGTGGGTGCTGGGGATCGAACCCGGGTCCTCTGTAAGAGCGGTCGACGCTCTTAACTGCTAGGCCATCTCTCCAGCCCCCAGATACTGTTCTTGTACAGCAGATTTCTTAAGCCTGTTTCCCATCTGGCCAGGGACCTAAGGAGGCTCAGCCTCAAATTGCACTTGAGTCCTCTTCAGTTCCCAGAAAGTTCCAACACATGAAGGAAAGGGTCATGTTGTGGTTTGAATATGGTTTCTTCTCTCTGAAGGTCATAGCTGAAGTTTAATCTTCATTATGAAATAACAGGAGATGGATCCTTCAGGAGGAGATCAGCCTGTTGGTATGACTAATGGATTCATGAATTGCTAGACTGTGAGCTATTTTACATTTGGGTTAATTATAAAGCCGTTGCCAACTGTAGCCCTTTCACCTTGGAGTAGAGCCAAATGCCACAATAAGCCTTTTCTTTATTAATTGATAGTATTATGTCAGCAAGAGAAAGTGGTAATGAGTTTTGCATACTTACTGCTGTAATCTACTTTTTAAATACCTAACTTAATTTGAAAACTTTTCTTGGAGAAAAAAATTGATGGGAAAACTATAAGAAACACCCAGAGGTCTATAAAAATACAAAGTATTTGCAGTGGTATGGCCTGGCTCCCTCAGTGCCCAGCTTCCTTAGTGGTTTAAACCCAATGCACCTATGTGGGTTCATGGGAAGACCTAACAGGACCAGAATGTCCCCACCCATCCTGCAGGAAATGAAAATCCAAGTGACTTCTTGTTTCACAAAAAGCACAGTGGCTTACGCCTGCAGTCCAGCCCTTGGGAAGCAGAGGCAGAAGAAATACCACGAGTCTGAGGTAAACCCAGAGAACATAATGGATCCCAGGGCAACCCAGGCTTCAGAATGAAACTTTATTTCTGGAACTGAAATAAAAATGTAGTACAGATTGGAAGTTTGGGCATAGCTGACTCCGGAGTTCAACAGTCAAGGAACTGTGTCAGGCCCCGGGTGTCTCAGCCAAACATGGTTGTCACTGGCTTTCCCAAACCTTTCCGTCTTGCTGAGGGAGGATGGGAACATGGGCCTGCCCTCACCTGTCAGCTTACTAGCAATAGCAGTGGCCAGGGCATCCTGCTTCTCCACTTCCTCTGGCGCAGCCTTGAGGTGTTCCTGCTTCACAAGTGGGTGGCCAGAAGTGGTCACACAGTCTCCTCCAGCACATACATGAACGGGCCCTGGTGAGTGGCATAGGTATGAGCCAATGTGGGTTGGGGGGCCTGCTGAGCTCCCAGTGGATGCTGTGGTCCAGACAGGCTGAGCAGGGGAGAGGTCTCACCTTTGTCTTCTTGCTTACCCATAAGGATTCCAGCGGGCTAGAAGGATGGAAAGTACTGAAAGGAGAAGACAGACTCCTCTGCTAACCAAGAAGTTCTCACATCTCTCTGAGTAGCCCTGAAGACAGTTTCCAGGCACTGAATGGAAATAGGATTAAAACCAAAGACACAGGAATTTCCCTCCTGTCTAAAGCCTGTTCTAACCCCTTTGTTCATAACATCTTCCCAGCAGGAAAGGAACTCAGGAGCATGAACCGTTTCCTTAAAATCATGGCTTTTCTGTGGCCAGTGGCCAGTGGACACAGAGCCGGGTAGTACTGTGGAGGAGGCTGTATGGGGGTTAGAGTCCTTACTCTGGGGAACCTTGAGAGGCCTGGGGCAAGACCTGGGAAGGAAGCATGTTGTGTCTAGTATGTTGATTTAGCTGAGAACGGCTTTGAACTTGACCATGGGTTCTCAGCTCTGAGTGGGCACCTTCTGTACAGAAATCCCTCCTCATGGCTTTTCTTCATGGTACTGGTATGTGGGTAAGAGACTTCATGGCAGAAAACAAAACCACTGAACTATCAAGGGAAAGAGTGTTCATGGCACCAAGTGGCCTCACATTCTCTTCCTTTGAAGAACCAGATTAGATAGCTTTTCACAAAGAGGAGTTACCCACAGAAGAGGCAAAGGTGCACCTGGGTCCCCACGACTGGATCCACCAGTGTTCAACCCTTGAACTCAATGTCTGAGGATGTTCAGCTCAGCATGGCCCACCATGTGTGTCTTTATTCTGTCCCTTTGTCATAGAAGCTGTTAGCTCTTCCAGGGTCAGATTGGGTGGGAACACATTGGAATACCGACTCTCTGTTGTGAAATAACACTCAGAATAAGAACAGGCCAAATGCTTTTTAGCAGTTAGAGAGTAGGATACAGATGATAAGACTTAGTGTTCTCATCTATGGGAAAAAAAGAGTCGTGAAGGTTAAAGTGAGTCTCAACCCTTCTCCATTTCTTTCTTTCTATATAATAAAAATAGTCATTTATCTTGATTTCAGTCAGTATTGACCAATGTATGCACTTATTGAAATATCAGATGGTATCCCATAAATTGAACAGTTCTTATGCATCAGTGTTGATTGTGTGTGTGTGCACGTATGTGTGTGTGTGTGTGTGTTATGCACACACACTTTCCCAAGAGTTGTTTCTTCCTTTCCATGGTGAGTACTGGGAGCCGAACTCAGATCACCAGACTTACACAGGAAACGCTTTGACCTGCTTACCATCTTCTTGGCCTTTTTTTAAAAAGGTGAATATGTCAGATGAGAGCGCTGTTCCTTAGCTTGATTGTGGTAACCATTTTGCAGTGTTTACACATATCCAAACATCACTTTAACCACATGCAATTTTTTTTTTGTCAATTATACCTCAGTAAATCTGGTAAATGAATAAGTTTTAACAATAGCAATGTTTGTTTAGTAGTTTTCATTCGTGTGCCAGACTCTGTCCTGGGATTGATTCTCTCCATCACTGTTTGCCTGATCCCAGAAGGAAAATGTCATTATTCACATTTTGTAATTAAGAAAACCACGGCTTATAGAAGCCATGAGGTCTGTCCAAAGCCACAGTTAGCAGTGATGGATCCTGACCTCGTTTGGTCCCAGCACCCCTGTGGTTCTCTTCATGTAGAATGACTCTCCTGATTCCAGCCCATCCCATGAGGAGCCCGGGTCCGTCCTGCCAGGAGCAGAAGTCTGAGGATGGTGCGACTCAAACAGAATCTGGGGCTTCAGCAAAGTGTGAGCAGTAGAGACGATTTGGAATAAGGTCAGATGGGAGCAATGGGATTCACAGAGGAGGCTCACTGAAGGAGAGAGAAGAAACATGAAGCCTAGACTTTCCCTTCCAAGCCTGTGCCTTTTCCTGTCAGTTCCACTGTGGCTCCAGAATCTTCCTCCTTCTCCTGTCAGGAGGAGTGAGGCACTGGCAAGAAGAGGAGGCTGCTCTGTAGCTGACCTTTCACCACAGTTGACCCATGGGAGAAATGGGCTGCGGCCTTAGGTGTGTGCGGCTAGAATTGCCACCTGTGGCTTCGGACCATGGAACCCGAATGAATACTAAACATCTCTGCTGCTTAGTGTCCTCTGGTGTCAAGCGGGCATGGTGCCCACTCTGGAAGACCATTGATAAGATGGAGAGTGCATTCAGCAAGTAGCAGGTGCTCCTGGTGTGTGGCAGGTGTCAGTGAGTGCCTAAGGGATCACCTCGGTTATCTTCCCAGCCTCCCCCGTCTGCTCTCAGCTTGGCTCTGCTAGACTCTGTTGCTCCCTCTGCCTAGCAGATAGTTTGTGAGTTCCCTTCTCAATGCCGCTCTTACTCCGCAGCCTCTCACCATACCCTGCAAGCTGCTGTCTTCCATCTACCCCACCCCTAAAGTTGGGGCTCCTCTGTCCTGTATTCTTGGTTATTGGCTCTAAACTCGCCCTTCATGCTGTCCCCTTTGAACTGTCACATCCACATTGTGACAGCTCCTCTTGCTTCCTGCTCAGCCCTTATTGTCTTCCTGGAATACCTGACTTTAGCCACTCTGATGTCCTTTGGGTGTATTTCTGAATTAATACTGTTTTTCACACTCATATTAGAGTTCTCCTAAGAGAATGTAAACCCAGGGGAGACCGGGGAGCAGATAGAAGACAGACAAATAGAAAGACAGACATAGATCAATAGGAGGTAATCAAGAGAGAATTTATTACATGAAGTCTCACCTGAGTCTTGCACAAGGCAGAGAGCCAGGGAAGCTTGGTAGCCTGGTTCCATCAATGTCTGGAGGCCTGAGAACCTGGGATCTGCTGCTGCAAACCTCAGTCCACAGGCCAGAGATCCTAGGGCTCTGATGTCCAAGGCAGGAAGAGATCCAAGAGAAAATAAGCAGGGTGGGGCAGGGCTGGGCAGTGGCTAGGCCTGGGGAGAGGACAGGGTCCATGTGGAGGAACATCTGGAGGCTCCCAGGCTATTTTATGCTGACTAGATGCTGCCACTCTGACTTGTTACATTTTATGTGTAATAAAACATCTTAACAGAAAATTTGCATGGTTATTTTTCAGCTGCCTTTCTTTTCCTGTTTTTCATATTGCTCTGTCCCTCCCCCAATTATGTAGAATAGACTTGAGAGAGGGGGTAGAATTGTTTAAAATTTAAAGAGACCAAGACTGGGTATAGTGGCAAATGCCTTTAATCCAAGCACTTGGGAAGCAGAGGGAGGAGATCTTCATGAGTTCAAGGCCAGCATGGTCTACATACAGGGTTCTAGGCTAGCTGGGACTACAGGGAGACCCTGTCTCAAAAAGACAAAAAAAAAAAAAAAAATAGAGACCAAGTAACAAGGAAAGAGGAGATAATATAAAAATACAGAATGACACTAGCATCCACAGATGAGGGATACCATTCATCGTTTGTTTTTCTGGGACTGGGTTACTTCACTCAGCATGATGTCTTCTAGCTCCAGCCATTTTCCTGCAAAGCTCATGAGCCAATTACCTAGTTGAAAGTATTTCTTGTGCACAGCCCCTTGAGCTTTTGTCCAAGCAGTTGGGCTTGATGCATATTGGAAACAACAACAACAGAAAGGACTGCATCAAAGAACTGACTGAAACAGTGAACTTCTGCTCAAAACAGTCAACTTCCACATGGAGAATATTGAGAAAGAAAGACTGAGAAAGAGATGAAAAGCATGTTTGGCAGAATGCATGCGCTCTGGTGGGGTGGGGGGATGGGGGGACACGGGTCTAGATTTGATAATCTTGTACAAAATATATATTAAGCTGGGCGTGGTGGCACACGCCTTTAATCCTAGCACTTGGGAGGCAGAGGCAGGCGGATCTTTGTGAGTTCAAGGCCAGTCTGGTCTACAGAGTGAGTTCCAGGACAGCTGGGGCTACAGGGAGACCCTGACTCAAAAAGACAAAAAACAAAAAAACAAAAAAACTCCCACAAAATATATATTAAAAAAAGAAGCAAAAAATACAGATTGACTGGCAGAGGTTAGATCAAATGACAGAAATTCAAATCAGGCTTATGAGAAGGGAGGGCTGATTCTATATAAAGGGTACTGACAAAATTTTAGTTATAGCAATGGAGGAAAAAACTAGATTTTAGAGATAGCTAGACAAATCTCCTACGAAAGGAGAGGCTGAGCTTCAAACATGGCCCAGTGTGTGACCTAACTTCTTAGAAAAGCAATTGTTTGGATTCATTTATTGAGCCGAAGAGTTGGAAGAAGGCTTGATCTATAGTGAGAGATCATGTCAATGACAACAAGCTTGAAAGAAAATAAAGATATGTATTTTTAAAATCTGTGTTGCACATAATTAGATATATGATATATGGGCAGCAAAGGAAAAAAGGAGCCAGTACTTACTGCATGGCCAATATTGAAATATTTATTTCATCAAAGGTTTCTGTTTTAGTACTGGAACTACAAACCAGGAACATGCTAGACAACTTTATCACAAAACTGGATCCTCAGCCCAAAGTTTTTTAATTCATCTGCACAGAAGTAAGTAGATAGGTACAGATACAATTATCTATATAGACATATAGATATACAGATATGTGTACACATGTGCATGAAGAAATTAAAGAAATAAGGTATATTTAAGATCATAAATTTTATATAAAACATGTAATTCATATGTAAGCTCTATGTATCTATGTGGATAAAATCTATACAAATCCCTCTATGTATAAGTAATGAAACAAAGATTAAGAAATCAATAAAGAGCCAGGTGTGGTGGCCCATGCCTTTAATCCCAGCACTTGGGAGGCAGAGGCAGGTGGATCTCTGTGAGTTCAAGGCCAGCCTGGTCTACATAGTGAGTTCCAGGACAGCTGGGGCTACAGGGAGACCCTGTCTCAAAAAGACCAAAAAAAAAAAAAATGAAATCAATAAAGAGCCCTAGATGACACGTAGAGGTTACACATCTGCTCAGAATCCTGTAGACATCACTTTACCTATAATCTACCTCTCTTATATGGGCTGAAAAAAATACAGAACACATTATTTTAGAACGGATTAGTATGAAGTTCAGATAAACAGATGAAACTAAAACTCACCTAATTTAAAGAAACCATACCTGAAATAACATTTATAAAAACAGACTAGGAGAATCCAGGTCCAATTAAGAACCGAGAAGCTTAACTAGGATAGCGCTGATCAGGTAGGAGGAGAGAGACACGCTGCACATCGCAAATAGCCACAGAGGAAAGGCTCTGGGAAAAGACTAGGAAAGACAAAAGGTGGCTGGCTAACAGAGTTCTTCAGCTTTAGCTTCAGAGTGGAAGGACATGGCTTCCAGAGGCGACTGCTAAGAGGTTTGCAGACATCACCTATCCCACTCTCATTTTGTGGCTAAACTTCCTTAATGAGTTTTCTCTGTGGGTCGTGTCTTTCCTTCATGCTTCAGTTCACTCTCCTGTTACCCACGGAATCTGCTGAAAGCCTCGTCAAGGCTTCCCACAGTTTCACACGGTCAACTCCAGTGGTCCACTGTTGCCTTCCTCTTTCGGTGAGTCTTCTTTCCAGCTACCATGACCCCACTCCCACATGGTTTTCTATCTACCTGTGTTTGGAATCTCTTCGGTACTTTATCCTGTTTTCCTACAGGATGTTACCCATTCACAGATCATGGAATTATAGGTAGATGAAGGTCACACATAGATGTAATTCCTTCATACTGACGATCATGCTAATTTCTTTCTTCTTTATTTTCATTAGACTGTCAGCTCCAACAACCATTTTACTCTATGAATTTGGTCCTCAAGAAGGCAAAGTACTGAGCGAAGTTCTCAAAATCGGCATGAAGTGGATCACGGGTTTGTTCATGCAACGTTGTTCTACTTCTCCTAAAGCAGGAACCAGAGGGGATTTCTGTGTTTGGCTATGAGAGAAACAGCTCGACAGAACAGACCAATACTTCTGCCAAAAAAAAAGATTAAAACCCAGACACAATGCAAAACAAACCTACTGAAGGCATTGAAGAGATGCCAACATAGTTAGGAATTAAGTGACAAAAATTTGGAGAGAAGGAAGCTACACAAAATTAGTTCAGCCCTTGCTGGCTTCCGCCTCAAAGTATTTGTTGAAATCCTAAGGTACTGTGTCAGTCAAGAGAGTAAGAAAAGAAAGAGAAAGAATTCCATAGCAGAGAATTATTATAATTTTTTATTGGTATTTTTGAGACATGGTCTCCCTGTAGCTCCAGCTGTCCCGGAACTCACTATGCCTGCCTCTGCCTCCAGAATGCTAGGATTAAAGGCATGCGCCACCACACCCTGCATAGCAGAGAATTTTTAGCTCTGTTAGGCAATGCAAAGTGTGCTTCAGCACCTACTGAAGACAGGATGTCAAGAAGCACCCATCTTTTAGTTGGAATCCATGTAAGGCTTACAATGAACAATGGGGATTCTGAACAAGATGGCCGCCCTGTCTCATGACCCAGTTCCCTGTCTCTCACCTGCTCTGACTGACTGCCCGAAGAAAGGGTGACCAGTCCTCCATGATAAGAGAGCATGACAGGCTGGGCGTGGTGGCGCACACCTTTAATCCTAGCACTCGGGAGGCAGAGGCAGGCAGATCTTTGTGAGTTCAAGGCCGGCCTGGTCTACAGAGTGAGTTCCAGGACAACTGGGGCTACAGGGAGACCCTGTCTAGAAAAGAAAAAAAAAAT